>OX122886.1:8881801-8953063 GCA_944738645.1 Eristalinus sepulchralis | reverse complement strand
TAATGGAGCAGAGCAAGGTATCCCGCGCAATCTGACGCGGTTGACAGAAATGCCAAAATCTGACATGGCACTATATAGCTTGTCTCTATGCACCCTGTCAAATGCGGCCTTAAAATCGAGGAGTAGGTGGTGAGTGTCGATTTGCGTCTTTTGGGATTTTTCCAGAATCTACTGAAATGTGGTCAACTGTGAACTTCTTTGGCCTGAAGCCGCACTTTGACCAATAGTTTCAGATGGTCGCACAGACCGGCAATAACGGTCTTCCACACCATGCTTAGGAGTCCGATCCCTTGGTAGTTGGTGCAGTTGAATGGGGTTTCATTTTTCTGGGAAACGGGCAAACAATATCGAGATTCCGTTTTTCCGGCAAGCTTTCCTCCGGCCAAGAACTCACAGATGAGTTGGTGCGTCCTACCAGTTCTTCTCCTGCTACCTGAGAGGTGTTTGCAGACATCCGATCGGCACAAGGACATTAGTCTCAGTATTACTAGCTTGGCTTCATCTAGGTCGTTATTGCTTTTTAACCCGATTTAGTGTGATTTGAACGTATAAAGGAAGAGTGGCAAAGAAGGCGCCGATGAACATTGGTTTTAGGAGTCTGTGCGTTTTAGCGAAGAAACTAATTAAGTTCGGACGAGCACACCCTACTCGCAGATAAAGAACAAGCCTGTAAACTTGAATGAATGTCCGAATGATAGCATTCCGAGTGGGGCTGGAACTACGCCTCAATTTGTGAATGGAAGCGGGCGGGTCTAATTTGTGATAAGGACGAACGATTTCGTTGGTGTTTCTCAGAGTCGTTCGACGTGGCTTTCATATGGGCCTTTTCCTCCTGCTTTTAAAATTCATTCAGTAGACGTAGGGGGGCCAGTATAGCAGCAGACCACCTGCGAGCGTTGCGCTCGAGCTTGGGCCGAATACAGCCCCCGTATGCTGTACACACATCAAAGGGGTGATATAATTTTTGCATCAATTTAAGAAAGTTAGACATTTCGCAGCATTGTCGGCATTGTCAAATATGTGATCGTTCCAACTAAGTGTTGATGTGATTCACATATGGAAGATGGAATGCCTTTCAGCTTCAAGCCCGCCAGTGTCATTCAATGTCTGATTACCTTGCCAATACTTGAGTGACAGGAGACAGCACTGAGTCTTGGACGGTGCCTCGTTTTACTCCCATTGATGTCCCTGTCAGGTTCGGGATTGAAAGTTGCTTAGCATACGCAACTGTTCCGCATCTATGGCTGAGGGGGAGGTATCTAAGCAAGCGAATATGTTAAGCTGAGGGTACTGTCGTCAGCGATTTTTAGGAAAAGTCTTGTCGGTTCTCTGAACGGTGCTCTTGCCTAGAATTGGTCTCATTAGGCTGTTTGCTTATGAAGTAAGTTGCTGACGACACCTGAACCCACATGCGGTATCAGCCACTCAGAGACTTCAAATTCATTCGAAGACACACTGAGGCTTGTAACAGCGTTTCAGTCAACGGTGGGCGTAACAGAGCTGGGATGGCCTAAAGTCTTAACCAACAGGCCTCTGCAGCTGTAACCGATTGCCTCCAATCTAAGAAGGTTGACGAGAAACGAGAAAGAATCAAAACCCAAACAGCTCTGACGTCAGGACACCAAAATTCACTCCCCCTGACCAACTACAAGTGAGTTGATGTAAAACACGGCACATGCCTAGAAAATTGAAGGCCACTGCCGCAACACGAACGCCTTGATCGCAGGGGCTTCATAAATTTCAAAATTGACAAATGACTAGAGCGAGACCAGAGGCCAGCAGCGGCACAAAGTTTTGACATTAAGCGCCATTGCGCGCAAAATTCATTAAACTCCCCTTTTACGAATTCATCACATCTTGTCACTCGTCGTCACTCGACAGACTTTCACATTAATTAACGCAAAACCTCCCCGACAGAGGGCACATGTTTCGGCTCGAGAGAAAAAACAACCCAATCCCATTGTCTTCACTCCATCCCAGGACACCAATGCGCCGCATCCCTGCTCGCCGAGCAGAACGTGATTTTGGTTTTTTTTTGCGTGCCGCTTCCCACAAAATCCAGCCTCGGAGGACTTAAAAATTAAACACGGAAAAAAATAAGAAATATGACAGCCGGTTTTATTACACGCCACAGAAAACGTTTTCATTGCCCCCGCACCCCTCCCGCCAACGCCATCGCCGAGCCGGCACCCGGACAGGGCGAGGGAATATTTTCTAATTTCATCTTAAGTGCAAATATCCTTTCACAAGGCGTTTTTGAAAGCCTAAGCACAATGCCATCGCTCACACAAGAACTGTGTGTACACACTCTTGCCAGCCAGCCGGCTGCGTGTGTGTGTGTGTTGAAATTGAAAGGGACCTTCATGCCTCATGCGTCGCCACGGAAGGGTAGGGCGAGTTGACGCTGTTGTTTGTATTATGAACACACTGAGGCCAAATACATACATTTCATCTTCTTAAAAGTGTCGTACCGTGGTATCCTGAAGGACATCGTCGTCGTCGTCGTCCTTAAGTGAGGCATGGGGGTTGCATTGTGTAGGGCTTACGCTCATTTGATCGGCTTTGTAAATGTTTCCTGTGGAGAGAAGTACGAGAGAGGACCTTTTCTGCACTCTGGTCCTTTCGACGTTTTGTGTGTACGGTGGTGGCGGTGATGGTGGTGGTGGTGCGAATTAAATGTGAGTTGGGTTAAGTTAAACGTGCGTGGCACGCAATCTAATCAACGGGGCACCGCAGCCCATGAAGCAAATCAGACGCTTTCAAAAGGTCCTTCATTTAATTTGGCCTGCTTCCCGCTCTATGCGCCAGGACGTATGAGTTGTTATTGCTCTCATTGTAATTGAGGCATTCAAGTGGGGGCGAGGTCAGGTGGTGAAGCCGGAGTCGGCGAACAAGGGACCGTATGCCAAATGTTTGAGGGTTGGCAAGGGTTAGCAGGAATGAGAAATCGCTTCCTTGAGGGTCTTGCGGCCAAGTAGTGGGCTCATTCAGGCAACTGCCGGTGACACAACGACGTGATGCACTTGAAGGGATTATAAAAAAAGCAACCCGAAACCAGAAGACGGGACGAATTCGTGCTTCCAAGGACCGCGGATGTGAAATAAGTTCCACATCCTCGCCCAGGAGCAAATTAAATTTTGATTGTTTGCCAAAAATCGAAGGGGTGTGGCCCGGTCATCAATTCGATTTCGCATCAAATAAAGTTGATTGTGGAGAAAAATTGGAGACACGCTTACAATGAGACTGTGATTGTATGGTCGGGACGAGCGCGACCGGAATGACTAATGAGTGAGCGATGGGCCGACGACGAGTGGCGACATAAAAATTTTGGAATGATTCAAAGGACATAAAAGAATCTTGACGACAATGGTGATTGCCTCACCAATCAGATGTCTTTGATAGGCTTGGGTGCAATGCTCGTTCCTAGGCTGGTCTGAAGGCGTGCAAAAAAGTTGGGCAGGATGAGGGGAAGTGGGAAGACTCCCACGTTCCCAAGTGGATGAGTGTTTTGTGCCCTGAATTGAGAGACCTTCTTGAGGTACTCCTGATTTCTGTGCGAGCCTCAGGATGTTTCTTAGGTTAGATGTTGGGTAGGCACGAGAAGAAGCAATTTTCTAGAGGTTTCCATTCTACCGAACGTCTGAACAGGTGCCTGAAGGATTCTATGTCCTTTCCGTCCTTGCTGCTTGTCTATGGATACCAATGGCGCAGTGCCTCGTAAGCACTTTCAGTAAAGCAAGCCTCAGCAGCGACATGATTCTCTTCGTGTTCAGTTTCAAGCAGACTGCTTCCGATGAGTAGGCTGCCCGCATGCCTCTTCCATGGCTTCCATCTTCTACTCTGACTTAGATTTCTATACTTCACCCAACTTCAACTCCAAGTGAGAAGAGCATGCGTTCCAAAGACTCCTTGAGAAGGTTCAATTTGGAACGAGCACCACTTATATCAAATCACCTGTCACTGGATTTCATGGCATCACAGCCAAGAGAAGACAGAGTTGGTGGGCAATGGGCTCCTATCAGAAATTATGAAAAACAGTCACTGTTAAGCTCCTGGATGTGTCATGCCTCCTGTCTTGGGTTCTGCCATCGTTTCAAGTTCCACAATTTCCATTTCGGGAGGCATGGGCCTGTGCACACGAAGTAACGACGTTGGTCGCACTCAACATGGCGAGCTTCCAACAATATTCTCGTCCGTGCACAGGTCAAGTTGACATACAGCCTCCTCGTGGCACCCCCTGGATAGCCATCACAACATCCGTTGTGTGCCCGAGGGTTAAATAATGGGTCTGGCTACCAGGCTGTGGGTTGTGCGTGGGGTTAACTTCCTCACCACGTGAAAAATTTTCAGATCTGAAACAGCGTCATGCCTCAGATAAGGACGGATGACCTGGTTGGGCGCATGCACCTCAGCTCATCTATAAGATATGGTCGGAGGAAAGCATGCCCGATGAGTGAAATCTCAGCGTCGTCTGTCCGGTTTAGAAGAAAGGAGACCCCTTCGACTGTGACAACTATCGAGGGATTAGTCTCCTTTACATCCGCTCATCTAGAAATGGTCCTCTTCACAGGAACTGATCTTGGGATGAGAACTGGGGATCAGTTTGCAATTCTCCCTGAGTCCCTTTGGGGAGCAAATTCATTACTGTTGAGTAAGTTGAGTACATCTCTAGTCTAGGCACATTTTAGGCAAAATTCGTCAGGCGAATTGCAAAAGACGGAGTTCTTATTGACGATCCGAAAGTGACTGGTTTAGAGTCACCTGCACATCCTGACGGACAGCGGGGATGTTTTCTGCTGGTCTGACGATTTGTAGGTAGGTTTTGGCCTTCTTGGAGGCCAATGTCTGATGGAAAACCATGCAAGAAAGTCAGACATCTCAGGCGTGAACTCTATAGGACTGTCTGAGATAAGGACAAGAGGAGAGCGTCCTTCCCTAGCTAGGAACCTTCCCATCTCTTGCAGCAGTAAGGAGACTATTTCCACAACAGCCTAATCGATGTAAGTGAAGGAAAGGCTAAGAAATTCCTTTCCATTCAAAGCCTGTAGGAGCTTGGAGGATACGTTTACCAAAGGGACCAGGAGCAAATGACATTCCTTTGGTCCTGTGGCATATTAGTTGTCTCACTCGGGGACTAACAGGGCATCAGCAACCTCTCTAAAGAAGCCACTTCAATCTAGGTTAAGCTCAGGTTAGGAAGTGTGGCTTCCATCGAAAGTTTTGAATGCACTTTGACCCAAGGGTCCATTGTCTTCCCACTGAGTCGGTAACAGTCCATTTCTTCTGGAACCATATTGTTTTTTTGACGAATTCTCAGACTCATTTGACATCTCTTTCGCTGTCTTTCCCAACGGAGGCCAGTGTTGCTTCTGGCAAGTTCGTCTGTTTCACTGTTTCCTGAGGTATCTCTTTGTTTGTTTTTTTTGGAACGCACCTAAGGATGTGCTTATCTTTCAAAGACCCTGCCAGCATGCACGAGCTGCCGAACTCGTCGATCGGCCAGCATGCACGATTCGCAACCTGAGATAATCGAACTCGGCAAAAATGCCTACATACTAGTCCACACCCTGCACACTTTAAACCATTGTCCCCGTGGCACTGTCCTTTGGTAGTACTTCCCGGTGATGGTAAGCGACTCAAGCTTTGAATGAACCTTCTCAATGAATGAGCATACCTCTACAGTTCTCAAGAGATCTCATCATGTAGGGGATCATATTGTCGGCGCTTGGTAGGTTTACCATCTGCTTCCCCTACGCAAAGTGGCTGCAGTGAAAACCTGCGTGCTCTGTGCCCTCCTCGGAGTTTGAACATTCTGGACACAGAGGTGAGTTATTGTGCCCAAGCCTGTGCACAAATTTTTGGTAGCCGCCGTGTTCAGAGAGGAAATGTGGGAGTTGGTTTTTGCGCTCCCCTGCGGATCTTAATGTCCGAGTCTCGATGACGGGGATGAGCACATGCTATCACCTTCTTTTTGTTGAGGCGTCCCATCTGGCTTGCCACATTGCTATGGACGCTGCAAGTTCTTCTTCTTTTATTATTTTGGCTTTGTGCTGGTTCGGCCTTCCTCGGTGGTACACCCTCATAATTTCGTCTGCAAGAATGTTTATGACGAACGGCGCCTCATCACTATTGGTTCTAAAACGACTGGCAGTCCGTATTGCGCAGAGTCTGTACGCCGTCGTAATTATCCCTTTCAGTCGCCCTGCAGTGAGTGCTCCAGCCCGAATCCTGCTACATGCAGGAGAAGAAGAAGAACTGAAATGACTTCACGTGAGAGTAGAATTCTGCGTGCATAGCCCACCACCAATATTTGAAAGGATTCGAGAGTGCGCTCCTTGCACAAGTGATGCCTTCTTATTGGCATACTTTAGGTGTTCCTTGAAGGAGGAGAGCCTGTTGTCCAATATAACTCCTAGGTACTTCACGCACTCCTTGAACCTAATTGTCTGATCTCCAACTACGAAGTTGGCCTATTCCACCTTCTTAAGATTGGTGATAAGGCCCGCAGCCGTACCGTTTGTGGCGCAAGCTCCAGACCGACATTTTCGGGCCACCCTTTTACATCCGAGAATCACTGTATTCACAGCAACCCCCACGTCCTCTATGTACTTTACCACTTTGACGGTAGCGATATCGTCAACAAAGCCGTATGTTTTCACTCCATCTCGAAGCGCTTGTCCTAGTACGGGGTAACTCTATGTCCAGGAAGCCATCAGGCTCGATGTCACGTTTGATCTTAAGACTGATGACTCATAATTGATGCTTGGCTATCAGTGTAAATGGCGATACTCTCATTGGAAGCCACCCTTATTGGGGACGAAAATTAAGTGTGGGTGGCAGAAGGACTGTAGCGCCACAAGAAGTAGAAGAAGAAGTAGGCAGATGGAAACTGTATCGCACCTTAGACCTCAAGAACCATATTTAAAGCCCCACTTCTGGGGGGTCATTTATCAACCACGTTCCGACCTTTATATCAAGTCCAATGCAGCTCCTTATATACCGCCTCCATCTCAATGTCTCACTGTCCTTCTGATTGTCTAACAGACTGATGTGTGCAACACCTACGTCTCTGATTGGCTGATTCACAGTCCTAAGACGCCTTTGACGCGTCGTCTCCCTACTTACGCCTGCCCCTTGGGACTCTCTGAGTTCATCGCCGGCATTTGGTAAAGCTCAACTAGAACCCACCCTCTCCTCCACAGCTGTCCTGTGTCTGAATTCAAAGGTAATTACAACCGCAATTAGAAGAGCATCGCACAACGACTACGTGCTGTATTAGATTAACAAATTCACACGAACACAACTCCCGGTCCTCCGCGGCTTTGTGTGAGGCAACTATGCAGGAAGATGCATCTGAAGTAAAGGTTCGCCCGAGCTCAGTAACATTTTCACTTTCAAACCATCGCAAGCAGAGTTAGAGTCATATGAACGAACCCCACCCCCACAGCACCAAGAGTTATCATTTTGCCCCCAAAAACATGAACAAAAGCAAGAACGAAGGGAGAAAATAACCCACCCACCACCACCACACGTTGTTTGCTCTCTCCAAGGAGCGCGAGTGAGAGAGTAAGGGATGGAGAGGGAGACTCCTCCTCACCCCCAAGGCAGTTTTGGCACTCGTTTTCGTTTTAGCAAAAAGGCTCAGAAGCATTGTTGCGGTTTTTGTCAGCAAATATGGACTTGGACACATGCACATACGGGTGCCGTGGAGGGGGGGTGCTCTCTAAGTTTCAACTTTCGCAACAGCCTTGGGGAAGATGATGAGAATGCTGCATGAGTGTGCAGCAGACCTTCATACGGGGGCACGTGTGCACGGCAAACGTGGGCACGGTTGATGGGCTGGTGTGATGGGTGTGCGTGTGAAAGGTCAAGGATTGCTTCTACCAGTTTTGCATTTTGTTGCAGTTTCGTCGGAACGTTGGAGTCTTCAAGGAGTTCATCAATTGAGTGCCGCATCAGTCATGAGTTGAAGTTGGCAGGGTGCTGGGTTGACTTGGTATTGGTCTGTTGGCGAATTTCAGCTCTGTACTTTGATTACATTTGGGAGGAGGGGAAATTATTTGTTTTCAGTGGCTGGCTGGGAAGAGAAAGCTTCTGAATGTGGTGGCCACCTTGTGTGAATGGTTCCTAATTAAATTTTGAACTCCATCGTAGTGGATGTGGGAGCACTCACGTGGAGACTCACTTGGGGCAGTGGTTTTGTTTGCCACTCTTTCACCAGCGTGGCTAGCCAACAATTTGAGGGAGACCTTGGAGACCGATTTATGAGGGTTTTGACTAATTTTCAGATTTATTGGGTGAACGACGCAGTCTTTGGTCTCTCGGAGTGGAGGTCGTCGTCATTCTGTACTCAACCCTGTGTTTGACTGAAAGTTATTGGCCATTGGCGTCCGAACCTAGGTCCTGAGCAAGGCTGTCTGACAAACTCAGCAGCGGGTTATCCTTCCAAGATCCATCGTATTGGCTAGCAGCAGGGTCACCTTGCGAGATATGGATATTTGCCGAGCGAAGACAGCTCTTGAGGCTCTAGTTAGTCCAAGAATCCACATGGAGATGTGCATGGCATCATTACCTTCCTTATGGCATCCTAGATTATCAGGATACACCAAAATTGTAGACAGACAGACAGACTCAGTATGAATCCAACGACAACTTCGACCCAGATTTCGCACACTTCGCGCTTTCTCTTTCTGAACCATTTCGTCCAGTGTTGCCGTTTTTTTATGACCACCTCCATGGCATTTTGGACTGCCGATAATGTCACGGTAACGATCTATGGCTCGAGATACAAATGATTTGTTCACGTTGAGGTGCTGGAGGACTCTAAGGATAGCTACTTGTGATTTTCCAGCCAAATTTGAAGCAATGACATGGGGAATAAAAATTTTTGGGACGCAAGTCGCTTAAGCTTCTTGTAGACAATACAATTATCTGTCATGTGTCCAAATTCAAGCTCACTGCCATGCACGGTTTGGGAATTCTGGCAGTCTGAAGTTGGTTGTAGCTCGAGTCAGTCAGGGTGTTATTTCTCAATTGCCGTTCGGAGCCAACAACTGTGGGGACAGTGATCCTCTGCCCAACGGACGTCAGCAGCAGCACACTTGAGCCACGAGGTTGTACGTAGGGCATTCGCACCCCAAACTAAACGTGATTCCTGCTCACTTCACCCTCAATTGCAAAGAATGCTCCATCCCCACCCACTCTTACCTGTACCCACTTGTGGATCGTTAATTCACTACCCACGACTACTCCCCTCGGCCAGTACATCAAGCCTGAGGCCATTATTACGTGCTCCACCTAACAAAAGCCCAACCTAATGAGGCACATTTCTCTCAAGAACACCCAGCAGGCATTCGGCATTAAATTCAAACACAAACCCATTCGTGCCCGTGCACCGACTCTGCGTCCTCCACGATCCAATCATTAATTCCATTCATAAGTCATCGCAGCGAGGAACATCTTTCGCCCAACAACCAACCCAACCCTTTGCCACCAAAAAAACGCCGTGCTCCGGCTGGCTTGGTCAAGCATTTTCACCGCCGGATGAGCCGACTTGCCTGATGATTTGCAATTTAATCATTTTGCTGATGCCCGTCACGTTTCCTCATATCCCCACCTAATTCCGTCACGTGACCGACGCCAAAAAAAAAAGCTGAAAAAAAAAACTTTTCAAAACCATCGTCTCATTGCCAGGATATTACTCCGCCATCCGTGCGGTTGCGGTTTTCAGTTTTGCGTTTGAAGGCTCGACTCCGCCCCACGAGGACAGAGAGTGTAAAAAGGGCACGGCCATCAAAGGGAGGAAATTGCCTACTCATAATATTTTAGCCTAGTACATGGGCTTTACTTTGATTTTCCTTCCACCCACCGTTCGCCTGCAAGGGAGAGGGTCCCGTCTGCTCAAACTCATCGCACGGCCATTAATAAGGACGACATAAAGGTTGTTCTTCGGAGTTCCTCGAAATTTTGTTGCCTTTTTTTTTTTTTTTTGTGTGTGTCGGTGGTCGTGTTACCCTCACTTTTGCATAATTTTCTCGTAAAAATTATGTCCTTTTACCTTTAAAATCGTACAGGATCTACGGTCCTCCAGTAGCTGGGCGCTGCGCTGAACGTGGGCCGTGTGATTCCCCCCGTGGCCAGTAGGTGTAATAAAAAACCACAATGATGCATAATTTACTGCCACGGCCATTCTTGTGGAAATGATCCTATGGAAAGCTGACTCCTTTCAAGGATACAGGGCCAAGAGAAAAAAACGACAAGAAGAAATGTTGACATGTGGCTTACGGAGGAGACCGAAAAATTGAAGGTGGGCATGGATTCGGGTGTGAGCCTAGAAGAGTGGAGACCTTGTGTGACAAAAGTTAAAGGTTAACGTTTCTACCGCAAGGAAATGGATGGATCTCTGTGTGGGAGTGTGGGTGTGTGTGTTGAAATTACCTTCTCTGAGGTTGTAAATATGTTCCTGACTAGAGGTCCTCGGGGAGAGTCGGAGACTTACATTGAGGTGGATGTTAAATTCACTTTTTTCAGCGGGGAATGGAATGGAATTGGAAGTTCCGGTTTGATTTAAATTGATGACGTAGTCAGAGACATTCACACGCCTCATATTTCGGTGTGAATACTGCTTTATGCAGTCTAAGCTGTCATCTTGGGCCCTCAGACAGCCCACGCCTATTTTGGCCAAAGGTTCCTTTTCAGGATAGATGTGCCCTCTCTATGAAAATAAAATTCACTTCTCACAACCCGTTGAAGTGCGCACAATACAATTTTCAAATTCAAAACCTTTCACATGCACTAGAGGAGTTTGTTTTTTTATTTTCCCTCACAAGGACTTCTTTCAACGTCGCGTGACATCAGGCTATCCAGTCCAGCGTTGGCTTGAAGTTATGAGGTGTTAAAATAAATTTCAACAACTTTCCCCTTGAAAGAGTTTTGCCGAAGCCCAGAGAGAAGGAATGGGCTCGTTGGAGGTTTTGCGGAAGCGGTGCTAACAGTTTCACCGCACTCTCGTTCCCAGCCCTCGTATAAAGGCTCAGCTCTGATTGGTCATTTTAAAGAAACAACGTACTGGGGTCCTGTCTCTTGATCAAACACAAGAAATACTGATTTGAAGCTGCCTGGATATTGCTGAGAATCCTTATGGTGCCCTAATGAGCTAAGAAACGGTGCAAAGACTCTTCAGAATGCAGAGTCAAGTTCAGCATTGCTCTGAAGATGTTTTACGGTTGCGCTTGTTGTCCAATGTCACCCAACGCATCACCATCGATCACAGCTTTGAGATGACTAATACTTCATGCAGAACATGACCCACGCAGACTTTTGAGAAGCCTTCGGAGTCATTTTTCTTGCGTACCTTTAACCAGCAAAAGGAGATCGTGAATTTTTGTCAAGTTGTCTTCCGTGGTAGCACCACTTCGTTCACTTGTGGATTCTCTGAGCTCCATGTGCGGCAGATTTCCTTGTTACATCCACCCACTGAGTGAGAAATATGCCACGGCGTTAAGAATGGTCAGCAGGCCCCAGCTGTGACGTGAGTTGACCTTTTTGAGAATGGAGAAGCAAATCTTAGATCAATGTTGGATCAACAGCAGCACTTGCACTTTTTTCGACTGACGATGATGCACAGGCCTTAGGGCATCAGAAACGTTTCCACTGTCTTCAATTCCTTCATAATTTAACCGATTGCTTGCAATATCGGTCGACTTTGACAGTTAAACTCACCAACTAACGCATGAAAATTTAGTTCGATGGAATTAAAAATGTTGTACAATAGTAAGAAAAGTTTAAAAGATGTTTCTTCTACTCATCCACCTGCCACTGTCAATTTATTCAGTAAACAAACAATAGTGGCACACGCTACACGAACGGGTATGATTGTATGTATCGGACCTACGACCCATCAAGGGTCTGAGTCTAAGCTATAGCCGCTTTCCATTCTTAACGATCCCGGACACACTGCTTTCAGTTGTCAAGACCAATCTCTCTAGCGTCCGCAATCACTTTGTCTCTATACCAGTGGTCCGGCCTTCCTCTCCTTTTCGAACCCGGAGGCTGGGATTCGAAGATCCTCTTACCTGAAGCGTTGTTTGTCCATCCCCTCGATATGTCCTCGACTACAGATCGACGGTTTTTGGCCTTTCAAACTACATCCACGACGTGGTACAGCGCAGAGAATGCGCGGTTGTGTCTTCTCCTCTATTCGTCCTCCTTGCAGACAGGACTATTCATTCGTCGCAGAATTTTTCTTTCAAAGGAACCAAGAGTCTGCTCTGCCATTTTGCTTCTCGTCTGGGACTCGGCCGGGTAATGTCTGCAAATTATAAAAATTTTCCACCGAAATTCGGAGTCGGTGACTGAAACTTTAAGAGTGTTGCCTCCGATTTCCGGTCGTAATTCTCGCCCTAGTAGACAGACAATAGCAAGCCGAGGGCAAAAATTTGATTCGATGTGTGACGTTGCCGTTTCACTGAGACAACGGGTTGGTCTTTTCTCAACTTTTTCGATGGCGCTACAGTCCGAGGTGAACCTGGGCTTCAACCAATATGCCTCTCCAGCTAGCATGACCTCTCGCCAGCTGCCTCCAATTGCGCTCTTCAAGTTGGTTAAGGTCCATCTCCACTTGTGTCGGCCATCTCAACCTAGGCTGTCCTCTGTTGTGTTGTCCCAATGGCTCAGATTCAAAGACTTTTCGGGCCGAAGCAGTGGTGTCCATACGCTCTACATGACCTAGCCATATTAAGCGATGTATCCGAAGACACTTGACCAGGCGCATGCCGCTATACAGCCTTTAAAGTTCGTCGTTTAATCTTCTACTCCAGATGGCACACACGCAAACAAGACCAAAAATCACACGCAGAATTTTTCACTCTTAAGCATTAAGAGGATCCTCATCCGCTTTTAGTAACGTCCGTAAAGGATGACTGGGATGATATACTTTCTCCTAGACATCGATGGTGTGTGTCCTTACTCGATGACAGCATACACTTCGTCTTGTCTGCTACTCTTAGTCGGGTTGGACGAAGTGTCGAAAATTTCGTTGCCATTCAGGCGTCCTTGGCAAACGATGGAATTTACCATGGCCATCGCTCAGACCACATTATGGGGAATTTTGAGCAAGCGACGTAGGTTCTCCGATTGGGTTTTGGAGATAATGCGCCAAGATGTTGAATGTCATCCCAAGATGATCTTCCGTGATGGAACTCATATTTTGGCTAAATGGGATCGTCAATAGGCAAAATATACGTTACTGTTTGGTCGGAAATCCACATATGCTTTAAAAATCACCATGGCGGGACTATTGGGTCGACCATCGCGATTCTGAGGTTACCGGGAGTGGCCAGCGTTATCGTCCTATGATTATCGGTTATTTTTTGCCCGAGTTGGAAGATGTGGACTTGGACGATATGATTGTGCCACATAGCACAGGTTACAATCGAATTTTTGTAGCGTAAGCGTGGTGAGGGAGTCATCTCAAAAAATGGGCCAATCGATTGACTGTCTCGTTGGTTCGACTAAACGTCGCTTGCCTATTTTCTGGAAGGCTACGTTAACTCATTGGCTTATACCAACAAGCTGATGACGTTGGAAGTGTGCGGAGCCAAATTTGAACCAGAGATAGCGGCCGAAATACTTGGCTGAGTCTTTGGAAATTGCGCCCAACGCTGCAAACGTCCCCTCGCTGGCCATATTAACGAAGTCAAGTTCCATTCGTACATTTCTTCAAGCCGATAAGAACGTTTTGGAAATATCACAAACGGTTTGGTTTTTTTTTTTGAAGTTGTCAAGCCCTTATTGGAACTTCCTTTATTGAGTTTCATGCGCTGTCCGATTGATAAGCGATCCATTTTCATAAATGGCTAACATTTGGGGTATTTTGACCCACTTCAAATGATAACCAGGCTTAGCCCGTGTCAAGTTAAGACGATATCAACTTGAAATCACATAGTGAATCACGACCTTGGCCTATTGTGTGTCTGCATTGCGACTACTTAAGTGTATTCTCAAGTCCTTTAAGGTACTCCAGTATTGGCACTGATGGGGAGAATGTCAGTAAAGCCTAAAACATGGAGCACATAGCTTTCCCAGCTGCTTGTGGGCGTTGAGGACTAAGTACAAGTGAATGTTGAACTGTAGGTAGGATGGCCTTGGTGTCTAATAAATGCACGCCCTTCCAAAGCAAAGTTTTCTCTGCATTTCATCAGTTTTGTATGCAATCCTTAGCACTGCTTTCAAAGGCCCAAAATTTGTGGCCATTTCTTGACTTCGATTTCGTTGTTTCCACCCAATTGACAGAATGGAGCCAAGTGAAGCCAGATTCCTCGGTAGATGTACAACATGCTCTAGTTCAAATACTACAAAATAAAATTCCCCCTGATCACAGTCTCACTTCATATAAGATGTCAGCGTAAGCACTCCAATCAAAAAAGTTGACTACATTGGACCTCTAAAGAGAACCTCTTTTATATTCCATCCCCTCCCTCTGCAAGCCAATATTGCCTGTCCCTTGATTGAAGGAGACAATTTCCGCAAACCAACTTTGTGGCCTTGTGAACAAGCTCTCTTCCAAGTAATTTCGATTTCAAATCAATGCAGAGCTCATTTCATTCCCATTCAGCCATCACCCACCACCCCCGTGAGTCAGTCTTTCCTTCCTCATTGTTTTCCCTTTATTTTTGTCATATTAACGCGTTTCGCCATGACAACACTGAATAAAATCAGAAAACAAAATAAATAAAATCAGAATATGCCATAACCCATCAAGGACATAAATTCTAAGGCACCCTCCTCTGTGTCCCCCCCCCCCCCCTCAACCCCACCGCGCCTCATCTAATCAATTCAATCTATAATGGAAGCAAAGAAATTATTTTCTTTGAGATATTCCGCACAATAGCGAGCACAATGATGATTCATCTACCGATGACGGTGCGGTGGGAGTGTGTGCGGCGAAAGAATAACATCCGCGCCAGACTGAGGGAAGGGATAATCGCGTGGAAGTTATGAGCTCCTTCTGCGGCAGGCTGACTTCGGTGTGTTTAATGCGAAAAATTGGAGTCCTTTCCGATTCGCCCGTTTGTCTGCTGCCTATCGATGGAATATTAATTGGAAAATAAATCAATAGTTAACTGGGGCAATGCTGGGGCTGGAAGTAATGCCACTTAGCTAAGCAAATATTGTGGTCTTATGGGGGGGTTGCGGGGGGCGGGGGGAAGATCGAGTTCAATTATAGTCCACAATGGCGGTCTATTTCTGAGTTGACAAAATTTCCAAGGCAACTAGAAAATTGTATGTTTTCTGCTGGATGGGGATAGTGGCTGAAGGGGGGGACGTTTTCGTGTGGGGAGGGGATGTAATTGAAAGTATAATTGTTTTTGCTGGGATGAGAGCTCAGAGAGGAACATTTTCACATGTAATGGGCGGTCAGTGCTTATGTCACAGTGTCTTGGAGAATAATCCTGCGAGAATGGTATGAAGACAACAATACAACAGAGGAAACTGGACACTGCTCAAAACTCTCTCCGAAGCCTGAAGCCTATGTGTCAAGTTGTTGTCTGAGTGGCTGACCTCCGGGCATCTTCAAACTCCTCGATGCAATTCAATGAGTGAAAATCTACAATGACCGTCTACAAGCCCATTGCAAAGCCAAATACGGCAGCATGCATAAAGGCGTGCCGTAGGGTACCATGCCTTGCTTGGCCATTCATACCAAACTTGTACGATTATGTGGGATGACTGCAAGATGTTCTTGGTCACATTACCTTCTCAACTTCGTACTAAAGAAGTTTGGTCAAGACTCAAGAGTCACCACAAAATATACAATCTTTCAAGAACCCATCAAAAGGCCGTTCAACAGCTACCCCATGCGGATGAAAATAACTGGATTAGACCAACAACGTACACCCTCTTCAAGGCGTGTTCTTCAATTGAAAAGGAAGCGGCTCAATTGAGAGTATCGGCAAACGTGGGCAGAACTATCTTCAAGGTAGTTTCGCAAGACGCCGAACGTCGAAGTTAACAGAACGTTCTGCAAGTCTGTCAAAGCTAAGGATGTCGTCTACCTTGGACTCGAAATAATCATCAACAATCATGAATAAAAAGATTTGCATCGAAATCCAGCGTAGAACCAATATTGCTAACCGGGGCCCCTTGCATGCGTTTTCGTTCCAATACCTTCTCTTTCGAGAGTCCATGCTGGCGACCTGAACCATCTTTAAAATCACAGTCGTGTTTTGTGGTGCAGAAGGTGAGAAGGAAACTTTTGGTCTGCGAATGATTTTGGATCCTAGTCACTTTAGGGGCGTTTGAGGGAGAAGATTGAATTGAGAACTAATTAAATTTTCTTAAGAGCGACGTGTTTTCAGTCAGGTGTCCACTGATTCCCCGCTATGAGGTCCTTGATCCAGTTGAGGGCAGGGCCCATATTGCTTCGGTACGAGGAGTCTTTCAATATGATCCCTTGCGACAACGCAGCAAAGAACTTCGTCAGTTGAGATGACGCAGGCCAATGGGGTAGAACCGTAGACTATTTACACAGCTGGAGAAATTCGTGTCGATTGAGATCCCTGGTTGTAGCGAAACTCCAAGAAGAAGAAGAAGAACCGGCTTTCCGCTTTTTCTGACCAAGGATTTAATGTGGCCCTGCCCACCATAGCTACTCCTGGTATATTTTATTTTTGAAGATGAACTGTTGACGCTACACCCAATGATCTTAGTTGTGAGAACGCCCTTTTGCTTCATTTGTGGCGAAAAGTTCAGCATGGGAGATAGAAGACTCTTTGTAGGTAGAGGCATGTGTAACTTACATATAGGAACTGCAAAGCCTGCTCCTACTCCGTTTCTGGTTTACGTAGCCTATCCAGCTCCACACCCTCTCTGTCTCTGTAGAGATGGGCTCCCCTGAAGCTCTTCGCAGCAATTTTTTGTTCGTTAGTCATTCCGACCAGAAAAGCTTCGGGATTCGTCTTAAGCGTTTATTGACGAGGACAATGACGGTGGTTGTCTTCAGAGTCTCGCATCTGTAGGCTTCTTACGGTCAAATTGTGTATTCGAAGCTTGAAAGGGGTTGAGAGCTGGCTTTGTCTACAGACGTTGCCACCCAAGGAGTAAGCCTTACAGACCAGTCTCCTCTGGTGAAAACGTCTGGAGGTACTGCCAGTTCTCGACCTCACTCAAGCTTCGAATACACAATTCGAACGTAAGAACGTCAGTTTCTACACCTCCAGCTCCGCTCAGAGTGCTGCCAGTGTGGCTGAATTTGTTGACGTCCTCGATTGGGTGTCAGTAGCAAAGGTGACTCACTTCCAATGCCGACTCTCATTAGCTTTGCCTGAACAACGTTCAATGTCACCGGCTGTTGTCTTTTATTTTCTATCAAAATCCGTAACTACTTCCCAGACCTTTAGTTTGTGGCCATTAGGATCGCAAACGATTCCACCTGGAAGACGGACGCACTTGCTCACTACCCTACCTCGGAAGCCAATTGGTGAACGCAGCCCTTGTCAGGCTTCCGCAATACACGCCTCGCTAGGGATGCTCATCAGTTCACCCTTAAGCCCACCTTCGGATGTACAGTGAAGTTTAGAGACTTGTTCTTTAGTCGCACTACACAAATATGGAATGCTCTTCCCAGCTCAATATTTCCCGCTCTCATTACAATCCACAGACATTTAAAACCAATGTGCACCGGTACCGCCTTTCTAGCTCTTCCTCTATACCTTTGGCCCGTGCTGTGGCTTAAAGCCGGAGACTTAAGGGTAGTCGCAACCCCTTCAGCGTGCGCCAACTATAAAAAGCTTGGACTTCTGGGTTCTTTTCCGTTTTTTTGAAGTTTCTTCTTTATTTTGACAAACATAAAGGCATTGGTCTCAACGTCAGTAGCAACACATTGATCACACCCCTTCTGTAAACAGTCACGTCCATATCACCCACGTTCCATGAACTTCCATAGCGTCTTGAATCTTGCTCCAACAAGTGTGTTGTGTCCTTGACCAAGACTTTTGCGACTGTCGCCTAGTCGTTATTCTTTAAGCCACATGACCCAGGTTGCACCTCTTAAGTACTCCCCGCAGTCTCTTTTTATGAATTCTCCCCCCTTCCGGAGGCCAAACGCTGCCTTTGGCACAAAACCCCCGCCCGATAAAAAGAGTAAATAACTCAAAAATATCTCCTCTTCGTTTTTTTGGGCGCTTGTCAAACTTTGCTTTATGGCGTCGCGCCATTGAGTGTCCTCTTGAGGCGCTCGTCCAAATGACTGACCGAACTCTAATTGAAAATCCTTTCGCTCTACTGGTCCAGTCACACGCATTCAGAGTGCGGGAAGGGACAACGTGTTTACGAACGCGTCGTAAACACAACGTCCCCTTAAATTATGTAGGGGTACAGGTTTTTATGTTTAGAAGTTGATGCGCTGCCGCCACGGCGAGGGAGGTGGCATAAATATTTTACATAAGTACCGTCACAATCTGAATCTTAATTTACCGGCCTCCTTACGTTGGGCGGGCGTTGTGCGCGCCTGCGGCGTGTGTGGGTGGCTGTGGTGCTGGCGATAAACATTACTCTTGTTGGTGTCACCTCAACGATGGGCTTTATGTTCCCGGGCATACGCACGTGTGCGCGCCCGTGTTGTTTAGAAATCCGTGCTGGGTATGAATGTAAGTGTTTTTCAAAATGTTAAACGCATAGTGATACATTTCCTTCTAGCCGGCGTTTGGCGTTGGCGTCTGGCGTTGTCGTCGTCGTCGTCGGCACAAAAGATTAATGCTCATTAAAATAAATTGTTGTTTTTGTCATTTTATCTGACTTTTGTTTAACGATAACAGCTTTCGCGAAAGATGGGAAGCCGTACCTCTTGTCGGTGGAAAGTAAAAAGAGAGACACGGCAGAAGGTATCCGCGGAGCACGCTTGTGTTGGGATTTATTCTTTTAAGCAGAAGCCGAAGCTCTCTCTCTCTCGGTGTTGATTTTTGAAAAAATGAAAACAAGGACCGTGACAGTTCTCTAATTGCTTCGATTTTGTTATTTGAACGTGAGCTTAGAGAAGGTTTGGTAGAGGGGTGGTAGCTAAGCCAAGCTGAGGAGGCGTTCATTTAAATGGGGCTATTCTTCTTGTTCCTCGAGCGTATCTGGACGTCAATGGACGTGTCTTTGCTGGTGGCACGGACTCTTGCCAGTAGTCACAGTGGGTAGAGATCCTTCTTCACTTGTGCACAACAACTCAGACTAGGTTTTGTTCTTCGAATGGTTCTAATTAAATGACTCCGCAGTGTTTTTCATCCGCACTGCATGACCTAGCTACCGTAAGTATTCCATCCGTTGACGCTTGTCAAGGCATATGCCACTGCATAGCCTGCAGAGTTCGTCTTTGAATCTTGTCCTTCAGATGTCAGGGTCAAAAATCGCCCTAAGAGCCATCCTGCCAGCATCCTTATTGGCCCTGAATGATGTCCGAGAGATACAGAGATGAGCAGGTGAATGAGATTCAAGGCATCGATTGAATACTGATGCCGAAGGAACCAAAAGTCCCTGACGTCTCTAAGTTTTTTCTTTTCACAGCCTCGCGCCGATTTTGTGCAGCTTTGATGACAGCTCAGCTTTTGGTGAAGCAAAATGTTTGAAATGCGCAAGAATTCTAGTGAACTGAGGATATGGCTACAATTGTATATTCACAGAGTATGTTGATTCGCTGCTAGCCACCTCACTGTTGCTTCTGAAGATGTCAGTGAAGATCAAACCAAGCTTAAGAGCATGGTAGCCTGCAAAAGTGTGGCTGTCTGTGATACCAACTAAGGCATTGCCTTAACACAAGGAGACAAAATATATTCTCTCTAAACTCTCGGTTGCTGTAAAATTTCATGCACACAATAAAAATTTCGAGTGCGACCATGAAGGGGAAAATCTGTTCCAAAGCAAGGAACACGTCGGAAAATTGTTCATGAAGCGACGGTTTTTGCTTATCAAGGTCTTACTCCCTCGTAATCAACTGTGCAAAACTCGTCAAGTGAGTCCAAAAGAGGCAGAGGGAGCACTGAACACGACCCCCTCAGGCTGCCCGCTAACTGCTTATACGGATGAAAACATTGAAGGAGTCAACTTCTATTTGAGAGCTCCTGAATGAAGGTGAAAATGATGGCACGGACCAGAGAACTTTCGAATGGTACCCTACACTCTGTTCTTCTCGACCACCTAAGCCTTTCAAAAATCACTGGAAGTTTGTGTCACAAATTCTCACAGCGCAAGAGTGAAAGCCGCGTCCTGTAGACTGCTTTTTGCAGCTCTGTAGTGAAAATCCAGAATACAGTTCTAAGCCTTCCTAGGGACGGAACATAAGTTCACCATTATGATCCTGAAAGCAAGAAACCATGCAGTGGCCCGAAAAATGTACAGACCCCACTCAAAGAAACTCAAAATCACTCCGTCTTCAGGGACGGATAGGCTCATGGCCACAGTGTTGTCAAACTCAAAGGGAATATCGCTGATTGGATTCTAAGAATCTTGATAGACCATAGTTGCACCACTTCTGGATAGAAAAGGTGAAAAAAGACGGGCTACTCGAGTTTGGGGTGTCGAAGGAATTGACACCGGGAATATTTTGAGCGACCCTCGTAGTTCGAATTATCGCAAAAGAACTTGATACTGGCGATAGGAAGGTAAGTGGACAGTATCATCAACGACTGAAGGCTGTAATTGCTCAAGTTCAGACCCTTCAGTGAGTAATAGCAACATTTTCGAAACTTGCTCGGTCTATTTCAGATTTTTTTTGTAATCCATTCTGTCCCACTGTTCATTCATCTTCTTCTTATTTCAATGGTACTACAGTCCAGGGGCTCTTAATGCCTCTTCAGCAAGCACAATCTCTGGCCTTCAGTTGCACTTCTAGTTGGTTGAGGTCCTTCTCCACGTGTGTGCGCCATCTCAACCTAGGCCGTCCATTGGCTCGGTTTTGGACCGAAACAGAGGTGTTCAAATGTTCTACTTGGCCTAGCCATCTTAAGCGTTGTGCACGAAGATGCTGATCAGACGCCATATGACCACCGTACGGCCTATAAAGTTCGTCGTTGAATCTTCTCCTTCAAACGCTCTCTGCGCCAGACCTCAATAATGGACTTGGCCCTTCAGTATTTGGGTTGTGCGCTGACTCTTTTAGCACGCAAAGAAACTAAATTCCAAGACAAGTAAATGGCTCGGCTTTGAACGGATCTACTGTTTGCAGAGAAATAGGATAGACGTATACTAATCGGCACACACACTCCATCTCCATCACATTTATGCCTACGGGCCGTGCTGTTACTTGATTCCGATCACTTTCTTGTAAGCGTACTCGAAGTCCCTCCCAGAAACCTTGTCCAATTGGGGCTGCAATTGCAAATCAGTCTGTCATTTAGCAGATGCTCAGTCTAGGAAATGTGTTGGATCTTTAGTTTCTTGTTTAGTTTGTGGGTGATCCTCCTGAAATCACTATCCGTAGATAACATATGTTCAGCAATATTGCAAACGTCAGCGGACGCATTCTGTCAAACGACTCGTGAGATTCATCCTGAGGTTAAGTTTACAAAGTTAAACGAAACACATAAATTTTAAAGCAACCATAAAATTGTTGTTGCCGGTCTAAGCGAAATTCCATGGCATTTGCGTTTGTAAAATGGCATCATGTAAATGTTGGCCTTGACTATGCCTGAGGTGGCCTATTCAGAAAGTCCAATTTGAGGCGACTCGTTCGAGCATAGCGACTGCTATCTCCATACTACCATAATAATAGTCAGTAAGTCAGTAAGTGTTCACCAAAATGATTTCCCAACCACTCCATTGCTTCACGCGCTGTATGGCCCATAACGTCATCTTTTTGAAACCAGGGATTACCGAGGGTTGAATTTT
The DNA here is from genome assembly GCA_944738645.1 of Eristalinus sepulchralis. Taxonomy (NCBI): domain Eukaryota; kingdom Metazoa; phylum Arthropoda; class Insecta; order Diptera; family Syrphidae; genus Eristalinus; species Eristalinus sepulchralis. The sequence goes on along the minus strand of OX122886.1, from coordinate 8,931,196 downwards.
AGAAAGTTCATAGGCCATTTATATGGCCAACCTGCTGAGGACGAAAAACGAAAACGAATGGAGTCATCACAGTTTTCACGTACAGTCTCTGCTACAGCTGCTAACAGTCTCTTTACTGATCCAACCGGTCGAGTGTCATCCACGGTATGTCAAATTTGTCAATGGTTTGGGCAATAGTAGGTCGATAGTGCGCTCCTCCCAGAACGCTAATTTTCGTATCACAGATGGACAACTTGGAGGTGGTCTTATGGTATGAGACTTTCCATGACCATTTGCCAAGCGATTCTGAACAAACATGACAAGGCTGTCTGAGAGGATTCTTGCGCGATCTGTCAAAAAAAGCCTATTGAAAATTAAACCTCACGATGCATAACTCGACATCTTGGTGTTGTGGGACTCATGCTGGGGAGACATAAGTGTTCCTACAGAGAGGTGACTTGTACCAGTTTTACGCTGCCTATGTTTCTAGAAGGAAACTCCATGCCCCTCTTCGTAAAGCAAGAAGCTGCGCTTGAAAGTCGCTACACTTGTCATGCAACTTGTAGTCATTTTTTTTTTTGCGGACTGTGAAGTTAGAAGTATGAGTGAAATGGGACTTTCCTGTGTTTGCCAGGAGAATGTGTAAATCCTGCACAGGCATGAGCTACGTCTAATTGTACATATCTGTGGCTAAAATTTCCGTGTCCAAAGTAATCTCCCCTTTTGTTCCCTGGGACTGAGTCTGCGACTCCGACAAGGACTAGATATCTTGCGGACACCAATTTGATGCTCATTTAGACGCCTAATGGGTTCCTTGCTCTGAATACGTTGCTCTCCGTTTCTGTGAACGAAATTTGTGTAAAAGAGCCCCCTACAGTCACTAGTATGCCGATGTATTACTTATCAGGTCAGGGACCTTTAAAGGGTCCGAGCCTGGGCTGTAGCTAGGCATTCATCTTACAGTGCTAAAAAGATATAATCAGAATTAATTCAATCGGAGCTGTTGATTGCGCTTTGTAAGTCTTCGCAATGAAAGTCTATGCTTGCATCTCCTTTTCAGAACATCCCTTCAGTTTTTTTTTTCTCAAGATGAAAGTTTATAATTCACTCGCAGCACACACACACCCAAACTGATGAAGGATCCACAACAGAGTTCCGGATTAAAGTTTACCTCCACAGAGTTCTGCAGCACTCGCAGTTCACTGTCAGTGAGCAATTTACCTCTTTCCCCCCCCTCCCGCCTAACATCCTAGAATAGTGTATTCTTTGTGAGTATACGTTAAGACTGTGCTCCCTTGCAAGCAGTCCTTGTATTCTCATTCATTACTTGTTAAAAGTCCTCTCTGCTCAAGTTTCCTCGCATTAAAGCGTTTTCCCTCAAACTTTCCTGATACTCCTGTGCCATTAGCTGTGTGGATCTGCATTCTTGATTAAAAGAGAGGGAGCTGTGTAGATGTGGATGGATAAACGAAAACAAAAAAAAAAATACTTAGAACGAAATTAACAGAACGGATTTTAATAATTCATCCGCGGACGGACAGATGGGAAATAAAATCCAAAGTGAGCAGCGGGAATGCGCATGTTGCCGGGCATCCTGGTTGTTTATTTGTAAGACGGGGATACCTTTGACTAATTGCAATCTTAAAAGTGTGGAAAAGGAAAAAATTACTGTACTCATACTGTACTGTGCTGTGCTTTGTCTAGAGGAAGGTGCCGCTGTGGAAGTCCTGAATGGAAGTAAATGAGCGGGGAGAGGATATTATGTCTGACAGACAAACAATGTCCACAGGCAGTGATGATGATTTCGATGGGGATGATGATTACTGGGCGGCAGGAGAGAAGAAGTTGGTTGAGGCCCAGGTCCACCCTGGATTGTAGCGCCACTAGAAGAAGAAGAAGAAGGAGACAAGTATCATCGAGAACACTTTCCGTTCCTACTTAGGACAGCGACGGTTTGAGCATGAATTTGGCCTGGTTGTCATGTTTGACAATTTTTTGGTGATTAATTTGGAAAATTGGGAAAAGACAGGCTCCTTGCATTCGAGAAATTTGAACGTGGACGACTTAAGGGAGGACTAGTGGGTACGTCTATCTCCCTGTTTGGTACACGATTCATTGGTTGGCACCTCGCTTGCATTCCGCGGCCTTTTTTGCTCGATCTGCGGTTGAGCTGATATGTGTGTGATTGCCACAAAGCTTTCTAGCTTCTAAACAACATCGTTCCGTCTTGACGTTTGTGTAAACCATCTTGACGTTTTTGATGTGCAACTTTAAGTCGCGACGTCAGGGCAAATCTGTGAAGGCTGTAAATCTCTTTCGACGCAGGCGCACGTGCGCTGATCCTTGAAATAAAACCCATTACTCCAAGATATTTTATAAAGTCGCTTATGAACAGTCTTTCTAACGCACATTCTCTCTGCCTCACTCATAATAAGAAAGCAGCAGTCACGGATTTTCGGAAAGCTTGTTCCACCAAACGACTGATGCATAGGAGGGAAGTGTTCTTATCTCCACACCAGTCAGGTTCCTCCTTCTCGTGAAGAGAACAACTTCGGTCTTAAGAGGATTGACTGAAAGCCTGTCATCCTAGTACACCAGTCATCGATCATGTCAAGGGCCATCTGTCCACTTGTACAAAGCAGAGAGTCGACCAGCATGCACCATAGGAGGGGTGACAGGACGTTACCATGGGGGCAGCCCCTGCTTACCTCTCAAATTACATACTGATCACACTCCGCCTCCGCGATTATAGTTCTGTTCCAGAGACATATGTCTCCTGATTTAATCCTATGAAATCTTTTCCGTCTTACTATGTAAGCGTCTGGAGCCCTTCGTCAATGGAATGATTGGTGTGGGACCAGTGCGATTCACTGTTGACCAAATATTCACATTACGGTAGATCTTCGAAAAGACCCAAGAGCTTCAAGTCGATAACCAGCATCTGTTGATTGACCTTAAGAAAGCGTTTGATTTATACAGACAAATTTTGTCCTCGATATAGGAAGCCCGTAGCTACTGTCAAAAGACCTCTAAATGATTTCGACAAGGCGACGCACTGTCATGAGACTTCTTTAACATGATTCTCGAGCAGTTCATGGGGAACAACACCAGAGGCACGATCCTTCACAAACTTGTGCAACAACACGCAAATGCCGATGACACTGACATCAACAGATGAACACAACGGGCTGTCAGGTGGGACGTTCATGAGCTCCGAGAACTAAGCGGCTAAGATGGATCTTGCTGTCAATATGGGAAAGACAATGTGCTGCCTAAGAAAGAGTCCACCAATGTCGCCGTCCTGCACAAAACTTTACTGCCAAGGCGGAGATGACACCAAAGCGGAGATGACACCAAGACGGAGACGAAATCGAAGATCATGAATGCCAAGCGCTGTGTTTTTTGAGCTTGCAACACCATTGAGAAATAAGGAGCTCACTAGGACCAAGAATATCCCTTAACAAGGTCTTGGTAGCCCCAATCCTGATGTATGCCGCAGAAGCATAGGCACTATCTCAAGCTTACGCAAAGGCTTTAGGCCGCTTCGAGAGGTATATCTTTGAAATTCTCCTTAATCCCGTAAGCTCTGGTGGTGTTTGGAGGAAGAGACTGCACAACGAGTTGTACGGGCTGAGTAGCGATCGATCGATCTGGTCAAACGAGTTCAAGTCTCTCGTCTCAAATGGCTTGATCATAAAGAGCGAAAAGAAGCTCCGGCCTGAAAAGTCTTCGACTCCGAACCCGAGGGTCAATGCAGTAAAGGAGGACAATGCCTCTGGTCCCACACGTAGCTGAAAACGGTGATCAGTCAGTTAAACGTGGGAGGCTGGAAGCAACAAGCACAAGATCGGCCTGGATGAAGATGCATGTTGGCGGAGATTCAGTTCCACCCCGGACTGTAGAAGAGAACGACTTCTCAAGGGACACAGCATAATGACTTGACATGATGCAAGACTCACCTAACCACATATCGACTACTGTGTAAAAGACGAAGAGGAGGAAATCCCCGTCCGGTTATTTGTTTGCATCTGCTGAGTATTGGTTTTCGTCAGGGAGGGAACTTCTGGGTGTCAAACAAACAGGAGTAGCTGCTAAACACCAACGCAGTGGCAACGCTACTCAGTTGGATCCCTGGAAGAGAATCTGAGTGACTCAAGAAACCACTTCTGAAATCTAATAAAACTCACAATCAGTCAGTCAGTCATGTCCAAAGTTTCCCCGTTTAACTGCAGACCTCTACAAGTGATAATTCAGTTCGCCACCTAAACGCCACCCACCCAACGCTGCCGCCGTCAATCACAATCCAAGATAATCATCAGGGTTTAGCATAAACTGACACAAACGTAATCATCTTAATGCCAGTCGCTTACTTCCTCTCCTTTCTCAGATGGCCACCACAGCCGCTTCCCATTCTTCTTCGTAACTCATTGTTGCCCGAAGAACGACAATTCTCTTGCCACGTAAATGACAGCCGTCTTCTCCTTCAGTGAATGCATTTCGCTGTAAGACTATTTTTTTCTGAAAACCTCGTTAATTACTATTAGAAGTGGCGAAGTGACCGCAGAGCCGAACGTAGGGCGCGATGCGCACAAAAACAAAGGCAGTCAACCTGCACCCACCCCCCTGAGCTCGGTAATTTACTTCACAGCAGCAGCACAACTCGATCCTTGGGCGGAAGACAACTGAATTCAATTAAATTCTCATTTCCCGTTTCGTTTTGCCGCACTCGGAGTAATGGCAATTTTTCCTGCCCGACTTTAATCCTCTTGCATATTATTCCGTCCTCAACACAAGTTTCAACAATCTGTCCAAATGACGGCGGACGGTGGCGAAGAAAAAAGACGAGACTTAAAATAGGCGGTCGTCCACGTCGTTATGAAGTGCGTTAGTTGACGTCCGCGCCGGGCGACCGACGGTGGGGTGCGCACGAACAGAAGCAGCTGTTCATTAGGCGCGATATTAAGGTCATTCGGTTAGAATGGACGAGAGATGATTTCCATCTCCGGCGACTGTAATTAACTGAAAGGCAAGCGCTGTGAGGAGGTCTTCGAGCGCATTCGAATGCTCACTCGGACTTGAGGATAGTGGTGATTGACGGCAATCGAATGAGGGGGGCAGCTAACTGAAATCTAATGAAACGCGATAGTGAGCAATTAAATGGTGGATCAGGGGATGATGATGGGGCAAGGACGGGGACGGTGTGGCTGGAAGGTTGCTTGGATTTCTGATCGGAATGGTTGCCTAAATTAATCCCCCGCGGGAGAGGTGCAAATGGGATGGGAAATGAATAATATGTGTTAAAATGGAGTTTGACGTCTTGCGCGAGCAGTTGGATTCGAAAAGGTTGGAAGGACATGTGGTTTAGGGCCTGAGAAAATCCAAGAAGATAGACCAAGAATCTAGCATTCTAGAGTCTGAAACTTTCAAAATATGAGGTGTGCCATTGAATTTGAGTTCCTTAGACTATAAGTCACTTACGCGTGCTTCTTAAAGTAGTTGAAGTCGGCGTTGAATTAGATGCCTCTTCCACAGGTAAGAGAACAATAACATTTACACGCCAAAGCCCTGATCCCTTTTGGATCTTGGCTCCACCCAACTTGTCTTGATTTTGAGCTAGATTTGACAGCAGCTCGATAAGGAGTGAGACCTCAAAAGAAGCAAAAACATGTTGCAGACGCTACAAAGGCGATGACGGCCCAAATCCTGCTGTAAAGCCGAAGGTTCCACTCAATTTAAACGACGATAGACAAGAATTCCGTCCGAGGTCAACACAGCAATATCTAGACTGAAGACAAACCAAGCTCCTGGAGTGAGCGGTGTCCACAGAATTATTAAAGGCAGCTCGATATGATCTAGTTGCACGCATGAACCAGCTCTTTTGTAAGATATGGTCGGAGGAAAGCATGCCCGATGAGTGAAATCCCAGCGTCGTCTGTCCGCTTCAAAAGAAACAAAACCCCTTCGACAAGGCCAAACTATCGAGGGTTCAACCTACTGAACATAGTCCACAAGATCCTTAACGCCATATTGTGTGATCGCTTAAGGCCAACAACCCGATAGATCCTTAGCAGTGTGGTCAGTGAAGTCCACCATCAACCAAGTCTTCACACTATGGCAGATCCTGGATAAGGCCCAAGAAGTGCAAATCGACACTCACCACCTATTCGCCGATTTCAAGGCCGCATATAACAGGGTGCATAAACACGAGCTATACAGTGCCATGGATAGGTTTGGCATTCCTACCAATCTCCTGAGATTGTGGAGTATAACAATGGAGAACTCTCGCTACTCCGTCAAGGTCGGTAACGAACTCACCGAAACCTTCAATGTCAAAAGACGTTTTAGACAAGGCAACCCACTGTCATGTGATTTCTTTAACATCATCCTTGGGAAGATCACAATTCAACACCAGAGGCACGATTTTCCGGAAGTTCGTTCAACTCCTGGCCTACGCTGATGAGATTGACGTAATTGGACGAACACAGAGAGCCGTCAATGAGGCGTATGCTGGCATTGAACCGAAAACGGCTAAAATGGATCTAGCGATAAATGAGGTTAAGACAAAGTTCATGCTGTTATCAGGGAAGGACACACAACATCGACGTCTCGCACGAGCGTCATACTAGACAACAGAAACTTCGAGGTAGTCAAACGCAGAATCAGAATCAATTTTTCCAATCGCTGTTTCTTTGAGCTCAAGCGGCAATTGAGTACTAGAGCTCCTGTCGCAGTACTAAGCTGGATTTGTGCAAAAGCTGATCATCACAGTCCTTCTTTAAGGCGCGGACGCTACTAAAAGCAGATGAAAAGGCTCTTAATTTTTACAAGAGAAAAGTTCTGTGTGTCATTTTTGATCCTGTCTGCATTCACGGCATCTGAAGAATGGAGCATCCACCTGGTGCCTAGGCTATGAAAAGTTTTCAAAAACATTGGAAACAGTTGCAATGGTGTCCACAAGTGGAGAAGTACCTCAACCAAACTTGTGTGCGCAACTGGAGACAGCTGGCATGAGATCGTGCTAGCTGGAAAGGATTTTGGTCGAGACCCGGGTCCACCTTGGGCTGCAGCGTTATTGAAACAAGAAGAAGAGCCTTGTGATCATGTTGCTCTGCTACAGACAGTCGATGTAAATCCCAGAAGAATCCATTCCCACTGGTAGGACAGTCAATGGCTTCTCTGGAGATATTCACTGTTTCAACTAGATCGAAAGTTTCGTGGTCTGTCGCATGAACGATTGAAGCCAGTTTTCGTCGATAGCCATGAAATGACTGTGCACACTTTAATAATGTCACACACTGTTGCAAATGTTTTAACTCTTGCACTTGTTGTTCAAAGTGAGCAAACATGGCACTCATCGCAAGAACAGCTTTGTCCTTCGACGCATATTTTGTATTGAGATGCACGCTGTCTCATGTTGGGTCAAGGCCTGATCTAATCTTGTCTTCCATCCTTGAAGGTCCAGGTTGCTTCCAGTTTTCCACTTGGTCCTTTTACCGGAGTTTCGGTTTTGCTCGTCTCATCGAACCTGAAGGCTGATACTCGAAGATCCTCTTAGCTGGAGCGTTGTTGTTCGTTCGCCTAATATAGCAGGACCTGTGCAATCGACGGTAGTTTGCCTTCTAGACTGTATTCACATCTCGATAAGTGTCTTGTAAGGCGTAATCTTGGCTCTGCTTAGACAACCTTGGTTTTCCAAGAGGAATCCTACGGCGGATCTTCTCGATGATGTCGTTCACGCTTGCCCCGAAACTATTTTAAAACTATAGCCGTCGACTGTGACGTTTAGTCTGCACTGTTTACTTGGGACCGATACAGACGAAGCCCTTCAGTACCTCATAGTTATAACTAACTATTGAGACGGCCTGTCTGTACCGTCGATGTTGTGCGTTCTTCCTTAATGACAATACATATATGTACTGCTTCGCTCTCGTTCACCATATGACCAATTTCGTCCTCCTCCACTTAGACACCTGTAAATGCATTACTAACGGCTCACTGGGTTTGAAAAAAAGAACACGTCAATCTCAACAGCGTTTGCTGGCAATTGGACTGATTTTCGGAAGAACTCAGCTCTGTACACGCTGTCGTATGTTATCCAGAAATCGACGAGTAGGTGAGGAGTGTTGATTTGCATCTCTTGGATTATTTTCATGATCTGCCATAAAGTGAAGATTTGGTTAAAGTTGGACTTCCCCTTCCTGAAACTCCAATAATAAGGACCTATTAGGTTATTGGCAAACACAATATGTTAGAGAGAATCATGTATGCGATGTTAGTGATACTGATCCCTCGATAGATGGTGCAATCGAAGAGGTTTAATCTGTTGCGGAACGGACAAATAACACTGACAATCCACTCATCGGGCATGCTTCCTTCGACGATATCTTCTTTAAAATTAGGTTCAGGTGGGAACTTCATCTCCAGCTGCTTAAAACAGTTCTGCTGACAGTCCGTCCACTCTAGCAGTTTTTTGCGACTTCAGTCTCCAACTGCTATCTTAACTGACATAAAGTGGCAGCAAACATATTACAGGAAGTGCTTAGGCCTCCTTATTTTTGCCAGACTCTCGGAATATACCGGCTTACCCTCCGACTCCTTAAAATTCATACATGCGAGGTCACTCACTACACCATAACCACGAAAGCAAGAAAAAGGGGGGTTTTGCACTGCTGGATGGGAGTAAGCTGATCAGAAGAAGCTGGAATATCCAACACTCTAAGCAGGCATCCACATTTTAAACTCAATTATCTCGGTGTTATGTTAGCTGTCGTACCAAGCACACATCAAACAACATCCAATGGGGGAGCAAGAAGGCATTGCCGATGGAAAGAGCTCTGTTCCGAAAGCTTCCGAGCATCAGAGGGCCTGATTCTGAGTACAGGGTTCTACTGTCGCGAATTTGGGCAGAAGCTCCAAAAATCGGGACATATACAAGATTGTTCTATGCTCTGCGATATAAGAGTAATATTCTGTTTCAGTTATAATCTCGGATGATGCTCCGTGCGTCGTAGCCAAAAGGATTCCTATGGACTTTTTGGTAGACGAGTTAAGGAGGGCTCTACTTCTTCACATCGCCAGTGACGGAGAATGAAATTAGAAGAACAAGCCTCACTAGCTTTTCGTTTCAGACTAGATGGAGCAATTCGACAAAAAGGTAGACAAACGTAAGTATAGGCTCATACCCGAAATTGTTACGAAGCCATTCGAAAACTACAATACCACATTACTCAGTTCCTATCTAGTCATGGAGGCTAGCACGATAGCTCGCTCCTTTGCCCGAAAAGCCCAGATTTGGAGGAGATTGCGGAGCATACAGACTTTCGCTGCAGTCGCTTCTCAGAACAAAGGCAGTCTATAAGTCTGTCAATTCCAGAAGATGCCGTTTACAGCATAACAACATCAGATAGTAAGTGGAGAGAAGTCTGCTCATTCGTGAGAACTGTGCAAGAATAGCAGGCAAGACGCGAAGTACAACGACGGGCAGATGATGTCGCCTCCTTGGATAAAGCACAAAAAGCAACCAGCCTCGTGATGCAATACCAAATGGCAGTTCCACTAGGAGAATGGTAGAAGTGTGAAGGGTGTGGATCATTACGTAGGCGTCATCAGGCTATAAGTGTCAATGTGAAGCCTTCCACACCCATAAGCGCGTTCCTTTATGGAGCTTAAGCTTCAAAACATGCAGACTACGAAGCCATTCAGCATGACACCGGCTATTGTCGAAATAATTCACTATTCTGGAAACTCTATGAAGTGCAACAAAATGAATAAAACACACAAATTTGGGCCTCATCTAAAAGTAGCCCAAAGAACTGGAACTAAGTTCAGTTTCAAAAGTCAGCGTTTATGTTCTCCAATCGTCTGCGACGGACATCGGAAACTTTTCCAAGCCGCAGTCGCCGTATCAATGGAATGAGTTTCCCTGCCGAAAACTTCAAAACATTTAACCCCCTAATTAAGCATAGAGAGCTCCAACAACTGCTGCAGCGACCAATCCATGTCTGCGCACAAGTTTCGTTCCTTCTGCCAGTTACACACTCTATCAACTTCAAAAAACGAAATTATGCTCTTTTATTTCGCCGACTTGCTACTTTTCAGAAATCCTCTTGGATTTCTGTTTCGTCCTTGTCCTGGATTTCTCGCCATCATCGTCATCATCATCTGTATCGTTGGCGGAGTCTGCTTCTCGCACCAGATGCAGACAATTCTTACCCAGAAGGATGAATGTGCGGCGGGTGGTGGGGAGGGGAGGTAAGGGTTGATGAAAAATTTAAAAAAAAAAGAAAAGTTTTCAAAGTTTTTGATTGAGCCCAGCATTCGTCAGACTTATACGTACAGCGCCGCCCACGCAGACTAGCGTGAACGAAAGATGCAAGGAGCGACAAGTACGCGGCTTTGTTGAAGGGCTTCACTTACGTCGAGGATTTACGAGTATTTACACACGTATTCAAATTAGGTATCCATTTAGATGTTGCCTGGAGATGACGTCATTGGTGGGGGAGTGGCGCCTTGAGAGGTAGGCACACACACAGAACTGAGCTCCCCCACTGAGAGTTAAAGGTCAGGACGGTAAAGTGGATTATACATTTGAGGTTTTATCTACTTTTCATGGTCTTAGGACATAACCCTGTTGACACGTGCCCCAGAAATTAGGTGCCTTAACGCCTGGTGTAGGAGAAATTTATCCTGCTTTAAAGGGGAAGGATAATTGACGAAAGCAATGCGAAATTGGGTGCTGCAACAAAACGTCTGACAGTTCCCAGTCAACGAAAGCCGCTGCAAACGAAGTGGAAAGATAAAAATGTTAATTTTCAAGGACTGTTAGAAACTCATTAAAAATCCCTCGTCCTTCGAATCAACTCACAATCGCGCGCTGAAATAGTCAGCCTCTAATTGTCTGCCATTAGGGTGCGCCGTCCGCTCACATTGCCTTCCCATTTGAAAAGTATCCATTTCTGAATTGCCAACTTCCTTGCCGTCATTCCAGGATGTTGTGACCTACTCTCCGCGGAGCGTCACCGAATGCAGTTGTGGCGTTTGTTCCGCGAACGTCCTCGGCGGTGACAACGATTGGCAGCGGGGCGACTATTGCCCTTTTGGTGGATGAGTTTGTGTGCTCCAGCAAATGCATAAGGCCTTGGAAGGCTGTGGCGGCGGCCGTCGTATTCGGCGTATAGTGCTGGCGGTAGGACACTGTTCATTCAAACGAGATGTTAAATGAAATGGGTGTCATTCTGCGGAATTGAGTGCAAGGACATTACGTGAATTCACTGCGTCAACATTGGCATTGAATGTGAGATTGAATGGAGGAAAATCATGCCTTTCGTAACCGATGGGAAATTTTTTAGAATTCCTAAGACTGCATCAAAATTCACGATTCATCTAATTTTTCCGGATTTTATTGTCTCGGGATTATGGCAAAGAAAAAAGGAAGAAGCAAAGAAAGGACGCCTAACAGCGTATCCAGAGTTAAGAGCGGCATGTGATCGTCCAAGGATTTGTTAAGGACGTGGGACACAGATGGTGCTCACCTAATGAAGGCGTTTAACGAGTTGTTTTTGTCAATAATATATTACAAATGACAAAGACATCTAGTTGAGTCTTGTCTTGTCTTCTTCCGCAAGGCCTTGACTTAGGCAACAGACATGCCTCGAGCTAGGTACCTCCAGCTTTGTACTCACAGCTGAATGGAGTCTCTTTCCAGCCACAGAGGGGAACCCTCAACATAGTTGTTCTTTCGGTTTGAGGTGATCAATTTATGCCAATGAGGTCTCAAACCTCTTTTCCTCTCTTGCTGCACGCTATCAACGAACTGAAATCTGAACTGAATGTTGAAGCAGCATCCTTGCCGTAGACCCACACTAAGTCACTTGATTCGCCACCATTCTGTACTTAGCCTTCGCCACCTGAGGTTCTGTTGACTCCAACCAACACCTAATCTTGAGTCTGCCGAGTGAGCTGCTTCCCAATAGAGACGCTCAGAGACACGACTCAGAGGTCGCGATATTGGACAGCCGTGGCATATGCCCAAATTACCGAATCACAGCCGAAACAATCGTTACTTAAAATTGAGCTCCGAAGCCACTACTTGTTTTTATAACTAAATCCCCGATCATTACAACTAGGCAGCTCTTCGCTCTTTTCCTTCCACGCAGCCCTTCATCGGTCATCGCCAAGATTTTAAAAAAGAGTAAAAACGTTTTTCACATGCATTCATCTTGTGGTTTTAAGCTTACAGCACTGACATTTGGATACCCACCAAACTAAGCTGTCATTTGAAATGTGTCAGCAACAGACGAATATTTGCCATTTTTGAATCTGAGTCGTTGTGCAGGCGAACAAAGCCCTAAAAGTATTTAAACTTACCGCAAAGGCGGTGATTTAAAGGCAGTCACATAACACATCATTCAATAAGTCCCAGGACATATAGGGGGCGCCACTAACAATAAAGTTACTATTCAATGAATAATTTTTGCTTATGACGCCCCCTTTCTGTTATCTGATGTGTTATGTTATGATTGACGTTACAGTCTATCGAACACGCAAGTATTTGACAAAACTGTGAAGTAATGGAACAGAATGGAAGCATCATTGTTGTCGTAAGGCCCGTGCAAATTCAAGTTTGAACTATACTGGCTGCACAGCGACAAGATTCTAGCCAAGCGTCTTGGGATTCAACGCCTAAGATGGCTAGCCCGTGTAGAATGTTTGGAGAACACAACTCCAGTCCAAAAAATGTTCAACATCGAAAGAGAGGTTCAAAGCAGAGGACGCCCACGCACCCGATGACGAACACAAGCAAAGAAGGACCCGAAACAACACCAGTCCGGCCCGTAGAGTCTTTCATTTCGAAACAGTGGGACAAAACAGAGGAAGAAACAGACCCAATGGAGTGCACAAGTGACGAACTTTTATTTGAAAATTGAAGGAAGATGGTTGAAGATTTTTCCAGCTGGAGAGGCTTGTTGAACTTTATACGAATGGAGAAGCAAATCTTATATGTAAGACATGCTCTACTGCTGCAAACAGCTGGAATATCTTCGACAAACGATGATGTAAGACTACGTCGACACTTTTACTCTCATCAATTCCTTCGGAATTTAAACAATTGCTTGTGAAGTCGGTCCATGGTGATGGCTATACTCACTGCCAAGTGCACGTTTGTCTCACAACTTTTGTAGGATGAGTTTCCAATAAGACTTACCACTTTTGAATTCAATTTCTTAACGAACTCTTTCGCTACTCACTGTCATTGTCAATTTATGTCACTGTCAATTTATTCAGTGAAAATGTATGAATCAAGCCTGATCTGCCTTCCATTCTAGACAGTCACGGGAATATTGCTAATATTTGTCAAGACCAAGTTCTCTAGCGCCCGCAATCACTCAGTCTCTATACAGGAGGTTCGGCCTTCCTCGCCTTCTTGAACCCGAAGGTTGGGATTGGAAGACCCTTTTAGCTGGAGCGTTGTGAACGATGTGGCCGAGGCATTGTAGTCGACGGATTTTTGCCTTTCAGACTACACCCACATCTTGGTACAGCACATGGAATTCGCGTGTCTTCTCCTTTATTCGCCTTCCTCACAGACAGGACCATATATCCGATGCAGAATTCTTCTTTCAGAGGAACTCTAAGTCTGCTTTGCCGTTTTAATTATCGTCCAGCACTCGTCGCGGTAAGGTGGTCGCCGTGGCGCAGTGGTAAGTGCATCGACTGCGGCGCAGAAAGTCTGGGTTCGATTCCCGGACGGGACACCTAGCATTTTTTCACGGCACCACCTCTTTCGAGTTGCTGACAACACTCAAAGAGTATTAATTGTCTATGGAAAGCTTTTCAAATCTCGCCGTTCGGAATCGGCAAAAAACTGTAGGACCCTTCTACTCGTGAAGAACAATAGCATGCACAACACGAGCAGTTGTTGTAGAAGCTAGGCCCTGGTCCGTTATGGGCTGTAGTGCCACTCAATTATTAATTATTACTCGTCGCGGTAAGTTGATAAACGTCTCTGCTGCAAGTGCCCGTGCTAGAACTCCTTCCATTCGCAGCAACAGAACGTGTCCTACAACTCAATTTGGCATATTTTGCATTTGGATTTGCATTGAAGCTTGTTGACCAGAAACGCTTCTCAAGTGTTAAACCAACAAAAAATGAAGAGCCACATCTACAATCGGTGAACACGTAAAGGAGCGATAGTGCCATACATGGGGCTCAGAAAACCGACAACTTCTTAAAGAGTTGCCCTATCAGCCAGACAAAGTGGCGGTTTCGTATGCACAATGGTCGAAAGGTATCACTGGTCCGTTTTTCCTCGAAGATACCAATGAGCAGATGGTTATAGGCAATTCGGCCGAATGATGTTTTTGACCTGCCTTTGACTTGGACATATTGTGGTTCCGTCAAGGCGGAGTAAGAAGTCACACAACTGCCCCAATTATGGCTTTTTTGGTTGAGAAGTTTCCCCGTTGCAGTCTTTCAAGTTCAGGTAACGTCAGTCAAACATTTCTCAAGTTATGGCAGAACAATAGCTGCAGCATTGAAATATTTGGACACGGTCAGAACGCGCCACTTGTACTTTGCTTAGCTTCCCTTTTGAAACCAAAAAATTAATTTCTCTATATTTGAAATGACCACAAGTCTAATCTTTTGTGTTAGACGAATGGTGGCATAAACCTTCGAATTGGTGTGGTCCTTTGGACAATGAGCGCCTAGAAACTTATAAGCCCCATTCTGCTTCTTAATTCCTTCAACCAGTCCACAAGTCTTTATCCAAGGTTCAGACAGTCCTACTATTTCAATCATCAAATGATTATTTCCCCTAAAGAGACAGGGGTTTCCCTTGTTTAGCTGAACCAAAAACCATGCAAGACCTCTTTAAAATTTAGACTTCGCCCATCAATCGCTCAAAAACTCGCACATAAGTGTCACTTTAAATGATGCTTCACATCAGATCCATCGAATCCACCCAGCAACCCCAGCAGCAGCCACTTCTATAATCCTCCCCACTTTCGAATAACTTCAATCAAATCAACCATCGGATATGCGCTTCATTCTGTGCGTAATTAGTGCTCGCAAGCCGTTGATGCACGGGCATCCATCACTTCAGCGAACGATGGATTATTGCTAATTTTCAGTTTTTACCCGGCTTCCAGCGTGCAGCTGGAATGTTTCACTAATTCAATACCCGATTCTCTGGCAATATTGCGATTGTTCCGCGGCGCACGGCTGCGGGGTCGTTCGCTTGAAGTTCACTGATGTGCGCCGCTGATGAGTGTTAATCATTCACGAGGCAATACGCGGATACTCGGAACGATTTTTGGTTATGGATATGGCTGGCGAATCGGATGCCGCACTGAACAGTCTGCATGGCAGAGATGTTCCGAATAGTGCCGAAATGTCAAACGTGAATACAATTGTTGACATTTGCACTGAAAATTTGGCACAGTTGACATTTAATGGTTTGTGAAAATGTCAAAAATGCACATTTGTGGGAGATTCCACGAGGAAATGTGTCTCCGTTCACAGCAGACAATGTGGTGACTGAATGAGCAGACAATTCCGCGAATGTTGCATTTGAAACTGAAACAAAGCCGAGCTCTTGTTGAAGATGTAAACGAACTGTTGCCACGTTCTGGGTTATTGAGTGGCAGAAAAGGGGCCTCTCCAATTTGGCGACTTCAAAAAAATTGAGTTTTGTTGCAAAAGTTGTTTCCGTCGTATTTGTTAAGTATGATGGTAAAGGATTATTCAAAATTCCAAGCCAATGTTGAGATACAGTAGCTAAAGGAGGGAGTTTTTCGAAGAGTTGATTTTAAACTTCTTTCTCAACAACACGCATAAGGACGAGCCATACAGTGACCCGCTAAATTTTGCCATCCCTATCAACCACGTTAGACTTTGTGGGATGACGGTGAAGGTCTGGCGGTATTCCGTCAAGGTCCTCACTGAGCTCATGGAGACCTTTAGAGGCTTTTGGACAAGGCGACACACTGTCATGTGATGTTTTTCTTGAGGTTACACACAAGTCAGCACTGGAGACACGATCTTCCGAAAGTTC
Organism: Eristalinus sepulchralis; assembly: GCA_944738645.1. Classification (NCBI taxonomy): domain Eukaryota; kingdom Metazoa; phylum Arthropoda; class Insecta; order Diptera; family Syrphidae; genus Eristalinus; species Eristalinus sepulchralis. Next base: position 8,915,163 of record OX122886.1, on the reverse strand, counting down.
GTTGAAATGCTGGTCTACGCGGTGACATTGACTAGGAGGTGGACCATTAATTATTGGGATTGAAACGAAAGGACTGTTGGAGTGTCGGTAAATGAAGGCAATGTAAGGTATATGGAGTCAGTAGGGAAGGAGGGTCTTCGACTCTGAGCCATTGGGACAACACAACAGAGGACCGCCTAGGCTAAGGTGGCGCACACCAGTGGAGAAGGACCTCAACCAACATGGAGTGCGCAACTTGAAGCAGCTGCCGAGAGATCGTGCTAGCTGGAGAGGCATGTTGGTTGTGGCCCAGGTCCACCCTAGACTGTAGCGCCACAAGAAGAAGAAGAAGAAGGAAAGGAGGAAAGGATGCACAATGCCGACGTCTCATACAAAGCTTCAAAATGGACACCAAAGTGAGAATTGAGGTAATCAAGGACAAGGACAAACTACATGGTGGATGTGGACAAGTACGTCAATACCGAACTCCGTTTTTAAAACAAAATTCTCTCTCAAAAGACCAAGTTAGCTTCGTGTAGACTTTGATCTTCCCTGTCCTGATGTATGGACCGGAGGCTTGGGCGTTATATCAATGAGATGCGAAAGAGAGGAGGAAGTTCTTCATGCGATTCTGTGTTCCTGTACGCTTTGATCGCATCTGTTGGAGAAGATCCAACGACGACCTCGACGGGCAATACAGCGACATGCGCCTTGTCTAGCGTCTACGGGTACAAAGCTTAAGATGGTTAGATCGTAGAAGAGCGGACGGATAATATTGCTCCGCTCCGAAGAGTCTTAGAATCTGAGAAATTTGAACCAGATAACAGAAGATGTCCTGCTTGCGTTGATGGCGTCTGGAGGAGAAGATTTAACGACGAACTCGTTTGGTCCGAATGTCTCAGATTCTAAGACTCTTCGGAGCCTGTACGACGGCATGCACCTGCCCAAGCGTCTTCGGATACAACGCATAAGATGCCATGTAGAGCAGAAAGGATAACAACACTTCGGCCCGAAAAATGTTTCAATCCAAGCCATTGGGACAAAGCAACAGAGGGCGACCTAGGCTGAGGTGGCCCTCACAAGTGGAGAGAGACCTCAACCAACTTGGAGCGCGCAACTGGAGGCAGCTGGCGAGACATTATGCTAGCTGGAGCCATGTTGGTTGAGGCCCAGCTATTCCGCGGACTGTAGTGCTAGCAAAGGAAGAAGAAGAAAAGCAGAAGATGACCTCGTCTGAAATGACACACACAAGTGTGGAGAGAGACCTCAAGCACCTTAAGTCTCAAGTGGAAGACAGCTGGCCAAAAACCATCAGAGCAAGTTCAGACCCCGGTTCAGACCGAAATGCCACTCAAAACCGAATACTCCGCACAGTGTATTAGAGCTAACAGTTGCAAGGCGTGGTGACTGGTCGTTTTTTGAACCAGGTGTCTGTCAGAGCCCTTTAAGTTGGCTTCTAATGCCTCCTCTCCTTATGCACTTGAACAGACAGCAGGGCTTGTTTTCAAATATTATTGTTTTGACACTGACGGCTGTTTCGGTAGCACACCTCAGTAAAAGGAAATGCACCACCTTTAGCTTGAACAACCTTTGGGGGGATATTGAAACCTGATTTCCAAAGTGAGCGTCTAATATTAGCGAAGTCGAAACGATTCTTTAGGACCAACATCATCCACTTAAGAGCAACATCATCTAACCAATGCATGAGCTTCAGTCTGAATCCCTCAACAAGGTCTTTGGAGGTTGCGAGACTTCGAAGGCAGCCAAAGTGGCCATTTGAACCGTTGAATGCCATGACATCCGACGTTACTGGGAATGTGTGCTCCAAGCAGTGAAGCCATGATAGGCAAGAAAGAAAAGAAATCTTGCACTTGGCTCACCCTGTTGAGAAATACTCTGAACAAAAGGCTTTTTTATAGCCGATTGAACACAAAGCCGCCACAAGGAACCAAATCAGGTGAATTTAAATTTATGTGGCGTTATATTGTTGCCGCAGTGTGGTTCAGTCGGGGGGCCGACTTACGCGCCACGTCCCAGGATCAACTCCTGGACTGTTTTTCGATTTTTTTTCACGGCATGCACTCGGCTAGGAATTGCTAAAGAAGACATCTCCTGGTCCCTAGTAGGACTCAGTGCACAGCCACTTAATATTTTTCCATGGCTTCACAGCTCTCGATTTGCTGACAATACTCAAGAACTCTTTGGAGTTGGCAGAAGGATATGTTAAGTTGGCAGCAGTTATCTCCTCTCCCTTACTTTCACCCAAAATTTTAATTTACGGATGATAGTCCCACAGATTTATTTATCAAGAGGGCTTGTCCAAAGGGATTTTGACTGAGTCTGTAGCTCAAACTGCACCACACCCTCCAAGGAGTCTACCAAATCCAACGCGTGTGCTTCCCATAGCCATAGAAATTAGCTTCCTTCGGACCAACATACAACATCTTCCAATTTGTTTTTGTAGAGAATCGTCAACTCGGGCGTATACTTAATCTTTTCCCCAGCCGTCCCAATTCTTGCACACAACACTGTCCGCCATAAAAAAAACCATACAGTCATCGGATTAATTTCCCGAATCACTGTGCCGCATTTACTTTCATTGTTCCCACTTGTACTTTCCGCCGTCATGTGCCCACCCGGGGTCAACAGAGCCGTGCCGCTGGCCGAGGCCCCCTCCTATGCGCGCCATGCACCCGCCTACCCACCGAGGAGCGCTGAGTATAATTTTTATGATAATCCCCACCAATTAGGCATATTAGCAATCAGAGAACTTCTCCATGGAATTTAAATACCCCCCACAAGTAGCGGGGGAACCGAACCGCGGCACCGCGAAGGGAATACGCCGCAAAGGGGATGCACCGCGAATCCACTGGAATTGAAGTAACGTCGTTACTAGTCCTCTGAAAGTTATAATTGCACTTTTACTGCGAGTACCAAGCTGAATGGGGCTGCGGTTTACGAGGAAAATATCGCTAATTGCTGGAAGTGAATGTGTGTTGACACAAGTTCGCCGGTGCATGTTACGAAAAAGTGATAATCTGCGAGAGCTTGTGTGCTCCCCCGTGCGTCAGTCATTGAGAGTGGCATGCGAGGAGGGGCGCCGAATGAATGGGCCTGACATAAATGAGCATATCAACGGGTGTAAAGTAAAATTATTGCCGAGGTTTGGCATTTGCAAGCTTCTCTTTGTGTGCTTGGTCTTGGTTTAACGACAGGTTTCATGTTCACGGGTTTTACGAGGCTCTTGACTTTTCGGGGGAAGCAGACAAGGGTTATCTTGGAAATTGTTGTCATATTAGTATGAACTTGGGGAGTCCATAAAAAAAAATAACACAGAGGTGGTTTTTGCACGACTAGTCTAGATTTTTTGACTGAAGGCTACCTGTGATATATTGGAGTGGATCGAAGGCAAGAAAGCAACTGATTTCGTTGGCAAATGCGAGAGGGAGACAAGACCGTGAAAGAAAGTATATCAACCGAAGGTGGAAGAGGGAAGCGGAAAATCTGACCACGGAGTCCTGATGGTGTATGAAGTCTTATTGTCTAGTTACCTGTTCTCTCAATCGATTGCAAATTGACTGATTTTTAAAGGTGCGGAGGTCATGGCTAAGGAGAGGCACATAGATGGGGAAGTTTCGGATAAGCGGAGTAGGAGTAGGTGACAATTTGCTTTATCTTCTTCTTTGGCTATAACTACAGATGGGTATGGGGCTAGGCCTCAGTCAACATTCCTCTTCAGTTGTTCGGCAGTGGACCTTCGACTTCTGACACTAAGTCTATTGAAGTCCTTCTCGACCCCACACCTTCTAAGATCAGTGTTTATAATTGGGCGCGCTAAAGGGATTATCTAGTATGCTTAAGTGATCGGAATAAAGTCACAGCACGGGCCGAATGTATAGAGGAAGGGATGAAGTTCGTCTTCTGTTGTTGCACTGACTGCTTTTGGAAGACCCTTCGGGTTGAAGCTATATTGCTCATACGCTCTGCATGACGTAACCATCTTAAGGGTTGTACGCGAAAATGCTTGACTAGGCCCATGTCACCGTACAGGCTGCAGAGATCGTCATTGAATCTTCGCCTCTAGATGTAATCAAAGGGAAATGGACAAAAAAAATGTACGGGCCACCATCTCTTGTGGAAAAATCTTCTACCTCCGAAATACCTTCTCTCTGAAAAAGACCTTCTTTCTTCTTTAAAAGAGACCCTCTTAGCCTGTTTTTGATTCTTTTCAGGTTTCCACAACGTAAAGCAGGACTGGAATGTTGTAAATTGTTGTACAAGAAATGTTTTCTAATAGGGACTTTACAACTTTATTCTAAAAATGCGCAGGCACTTTCAAATATTTTCACTCTATTAACGGCTTGAATTACAATGAAAACATTTATGAATGGACCTCGACTTCGTTCACATGACCATCGCGGGAACGTTTGCAGTGGTTGATTCACTGTGCCCAATTTTCGAGGACTATGCCACACATTTCGCCCGAAACGGTCATTCAATGTCAGCTTAGTCCTCTGCCAACGTTGTCAGCCTGTTGGCATTATCAATGACAATGACTTCACGTAGCCCCACAAAAACTAGTCAAGCGACGTTAAATCGCAGGGGCGTGCCGTCCAATTGACTCGCCCATTTCTTGAGACAACTCCCTCACCATACTTACTCCGCAATAAATCGATTGTTACGTGTGCTGTGTCGCACCATCATTTAATGCGAGTCCATATCTTCCAATTCGAGTCAGTAATCATGGCGCACTAACGCTGATAATTCTCCGTAACAGGACGACCGCTATGGGCGACCCAATAACACCGCCGGCATACAAAAGGCTGCTGGAAGTGGTAATTCTTGAAGCAATTGCGGATTTTCGCTCGAGCAGTAACGCATATTTTGCCTACTGACGATCCCAATGAGCCAGAATTGAGTTTCGTCACTGAAGATGATCTTGGCGCATCTTCTACAAAACCCAATCGGAAAACGTACTTCCCTTCGAAAAGGTCATCGGCATCAAGTCATAAGTCGGCTTGGCAGTAAATCGATACCCTTACTCAAAATTCCCCATAATTTGGTCCGAGCGTTGCGCTATTCTTGAAAACGCCTTAGAATTGACTAAATTCGATCGTTTACCAAGGACGCCTGAATAGCACTGAATGGCAACGATATTTTCGATACTTCGACCAACCCGACTAAGAGTAGTAGACAAGACGAAGTGTATGCTGTCATAGAGGAAGGACACACAATATCGATGTCTTGGACACAGCATATCATCCCAGTCCTCCTTTACGGCGCGGAAACTTGGACGCCGCTAAACGCGAATGTTGAATGAAAAGTTCTGCATGCGATTTTTGGTTCTGTTTGCGGCGATGGCGGAGATGATTAAACAACGAACTTTATAGGCATGCTTCAGGTCAAGCGCCTTTGGATAAATCTCTTTAGATGGCTAGGCCATTTAGAGCGTATGGACGCTATGATTCCGGCTTCAAAAGTCTTTCGACCCGAGCCATTGGCCGCACACAGGCCCCGGTCAAACCTTGGGGTGTATCACAATGGAAAGAAGAAGAGAAGAACAACCTGTTGTTTCACTGTCACGGTAACCTCACACAACGACTTAAATTTTTGCACTAAGCCTGCTATTGACTGTCTACTAGAATTATGACCAAAAATTGGAGCGGACGCTCTTAAAATTGCGGTCACCGACTCCGAATTTTGGTAAAATATGTTCATAATTTGCAGACCTTGCCCGTTCGTGTTCTTCACTATGATGCGAATGTTTATTGAATGAGCTGAATAAATTGTTGAGTAGTGAAGGAGTCAGTTCAGAAATTACATTCAAAGTAATCAAGTTCCTATTGAAAAACACTTCACAGTCTTTTTTTTGAGAATAACGCTCCACTCCCAGCGTATAAAAGCCTGCGCCAGCGACTGTAAAGGTAGTCACAAGTTGTCAAACAGAGACAGAGCATCGTATACAAATTCATAGAACTCTAGGGCCCGTGTTTCATTGGTTTTATAGGAGGCTCCTCTACTCCATTGCCTCTTGAATCCAGAACAGCATCAATGGCAAGAGTGATTGTACGTCTCTCTTTAGTGCGTAGTAAGGTGCTTCCCGATGTAGCAATATGTCCGCGATGTCGATGGTATACTTCCTAGAGCACCATCTCGGCAGCAGCCAATGTCGCCCATATCACTTCTGCTTCTCTCTTCTAAGGCCATAGAGACGCTGGTAACTCCTCACCCTTTTAAATGTCATTGATCGTGGAAGCGGCTTCATGACCGCCAGTACAGCTTTCCCATCAACGAGTACACTGCTAATCTGATGGCAAGGCTCACTGGAAAGTGGACCCAATCTCATATCGTATTTGACACGGTCTGAATTTTTTTTTTGTCATAAAAGTACCCTATCGTCATGCCCCCGGACTGTGCAAATAAAAGAAGGAGGACTTCACAAGTTTTTTCGCTTGAGGTCCTGAATTTATGTATGACGTCCTCACTTTTGCATATTCGAGGAACATTCCCAAAAAATGTGCCCGACATCCACTTAGGAAGGGTGGCTCCGCGGTAAGGCACGAATCCAATTGTGAGTAAAAGTGGATGAGGAAGCTGTGAGTCTTTTCTGGAGAAAAGTTTTTCGTGCGATTTTTCGTCCTCTTTGTATTGATGGCTTCTGGAGGAGGAGATTTAACGACGAGCTCTATAAGCTGCACATAGACATGCACCTGGTCCAGTGCCTTCTGATACAACGCTTAGGATGGCTATGCCATGTAGAGCGCATGGACACCATTGTTCCGGCCCGAAAAGTCTACGAATCTGAGCCAATGGGGCAACGCAAGTGGAAAAAGACCTCAACCGATTTGGAGTGGCAACTAAAGGCAGCTCGATAGTCGTATGGGCTGGTATTGAGGCCCAGATCCACCCCAAACTGTAGCGCCATAAGAAAAAGAAGAAGAAGAAGGGAATGCAGGGAACGTGGAAACACTAGTGCCGGCTGCCCTAGTTCCTTTTGCGGAAAACATTGCTGTTGCTCCCCAGCGTGTGGCAGAAGAGCTGTTAACCTCGTCTCGTCATAGTTGGCAACAATTGAACACCTTAAGGACATCACTGATGCAATTTTTTAATAAAGGTTTGATCTTAAATGGTTACAACGATCAACTGACTGAAGAACTGAAGCCTAGTGACCATGTCAAGCGCCGTCAATACGCCGAATGGTTGATTGAACAGACAGAAGTGAATGGTGACTTGACGAAGAGAATGATCTTCAATGGCGAGGCATACTATCACCTCAGTGGATTGGTTAAGAAGGAGAATTGCAACATCTGTGCAAATAATATCCACGAGTGATTGATGAAAAGCCGATGCATCAACAAAAAGTGACTGCTTGGTGGCGTCATCGATCCGAACTGCTTCAAACATGAGGCCTGCCAAGCAGCAACCGTGAATGGTGTTCACTGTCGCCAGATGAAAACGGACTTCGTGTGCCCAAAAATAGAGAATATGAACCCGGACAACTTGATGGTGCCACTTGCCATACAACCAACGAAACAATGAATTCTTTGCACAAGCCATTCAATTGCTGTCCGTGGCTATGTGAATTGACCACCACGATCGTGAGATTTGACAGCGTTGGACTTCTTTCTTTAAATTATAATTGTGAGGCCCCACAGGCCACAAGGGACCAGGTTCTAGCTTCTACAACAACTACTCCTGTAGTGGGTGCTAATGTTCTCTCACGAGGAGAAGGGACCTACAGATTTTTGATGACTCCGAACGGCGAGATTTGAGAAGCTTTTCATAGACATTTGATACTCTCTCTCGCAACGTGGACGAAAGAGGTGGTGTCGTGAAAATCTGCGTGGGGTCCCCTCCTAGAATCAAACTAAGACATTCAACGTGTGGGTCGACGCACTTACGCACTACGTCACGGCAACTACGGACTTCTTTCTTTGGGAACATTTGAGTAAAAAAGTCTACGTCAATAAGCCAAGTACAATTCAAGAGCTAAAGGAGGAGATCACTCGGCACATTACGGACATTGGACGTGAACTATGTCTTAGAGTCGCAGAAAATATGAACCTTTGGATAGAGGTATGCCCCCGAAGCCGTGGCGACCATTTGGCCCAGAGTTTGCTTCAAACATAATTGCCGTAGATCCTTCTTACATAACAAGTGGCAACTCTCGGTCTGGTTACACCACATCACTGAATTTCCGAAAGTAGACAATTCAACTTGAACCCATCACATTAGATCTTGGCGTCCCCTCTCGAGCCATATCAATGACTCAACTCATTTGCTGGCTATCCCCATGTAGAACTCTGAGCTCCGCATCAAAACCAATCGCCTGCTAGTCATTTCTCATCCAAAAATCTCACTCATGGGCACACCTCAAACCAACACAACGCGTGTCCTTCGTATCATTGAAAATCGTAAACTCGTTTAATAAATAAAGCAATTACCGTCACACATAGGCTTCGTTCGCCCCACTCACACACACACACACAACCGAGATCATCATCCCCGTCCGGGACACACTCGATAGCTTTGCATAAAATTTACCTGCATAGCCGCTCATACCAACCCGAGGGGAGGGACTCAACTCGAATGCGAAATCCATTCAGCTCGCATCGCGTGCTGGCCTTTTAAGCAGAATTATCTAACAAAACGAAATTATTTTTGAATATCATTCTGGCCGGTGCGGGGGGGAGGGGGATGAGCAATTTTCAGGGATCCTAGCGCGGTGCAGTGTGCGGCAACTCTGACTTCATTTCGCATTCAAATTTTTCGGGGGGGGGAGTGAAATTCTACGTGCAGCCGCATGCTTGTTGAACATCGAGGACGAGGCAGGAATTAATTTCGGGCCTCGCACAGGTCAGAAATGTGCAGAGCCACCCGCGTCCACGTCTGCCAAAGAAAAAACATCAATTTATCGCCGACCTAATCCGATTTGATTTAACTGTCGAGGGAGCGCCGACTTCGGGGAGGAAGGATTTCGTTAAATAAATTCCCTTCAAGTCCCACGACATGATGCCGGGCTTCCATTTCTTCTCCGCTCCCCCTACGGGGCGTCCCGAAGTGAGCAGGGGGGGGGATGAAACTCATCATCGTTCATTTTCAATTGCAGAACCCATGGCTCGTTGTTAAATTGCATCCTGAGCACACACATCCCTCAGTCCCCCCTCGCAGTAATCATTTTCTGTGAGATTATCGGAGCTACTCGGGATATCTATTACGTACACGTCGCCCAAAGTACAATCGGCTCCTTCGGCGCTGCCTGCAGACAGCCGGGATAACGTCTCGTCGTCGTCCGCTCACTCGAGTCCTCTTGTATTCTTCTGGTTTTGTAATTTTTATAAATTGCATTCTAAATTAAAATCCTTCTCTTCCGTTCGCATTGTGCCCTCGCGCCGGGACTCCGATCAATGCTCAGTTATTGATGAGGGACCCTGCTGCCGGTTGCAATAGGCGAGCAGATGAAAAATGAATTACACTGGCCCGCCCGGTTCGGCTGACTCACCTCTCAGCAGCACGGATGAATTATTCGTCCTTAGATGCGTCCTAATGGGTGTGCTCTTATGGCCGCTCCTGGGGGACCTGGGTCACCGGCAAATTGGGTAATTACCCCACCCGGAGTTCCTGAATTCATATCTGGTGCGTCTGCTGCATGCGTGTGTTGGCCGTGTGAAATTAAGCACTTGGACGCATTTGTCTGTCGCTGCCGCTGCCGCTGCTGCTGGTGGCGGCACGGTCGAAGGATGCGTCTGTAAATAGAGCACAGCTGAGGCGCAACAACAAATCGGGGGAGGGGGTCCTTTAGTTTGTCGATGGCTGTTCGTGTGCACACCGTCGATCTGGTGGAGCGGATGTGGAATGGCTGGATAAATTACCGACAGCTTTCCGCTTTCCGCGCTGTGTTTGGTTGTGTCCATGGTCATTGCAAAATGCATTACTCATTACTTACACACTCTCACACACACACACTTAGCTACCACGGTCATTCTGGTGTGGCGTGAAATGATGTCTTTCCTGTGCATCGGAAGGACTCCTCCTCTATCCATGAGTTATGCCTGTTTTATGTGGAGTTTGATTGTGTTTTGTTGGGCGACGGCCGCGCCGCGCCGCGCCGCGCCGTGGTCGTGGCGTTTTGCTTTTACGTCTAAGCGTGAGCAGATAGTGCGATATGATGCTAGGACTCGAGAGATTTATTGAATGTTAGACATTTGTGGACGGATAATACAGACAGGACGGCGAAGAGTTATTGCTTTGTTGTGCAACGTGTAAGGCTGTGTTGATGATGACGAACATCAGATGGGGTTCAGGGGTTAGCCGGACTTAGATTTGTTCCCCCCGATCAGCTGTTTGTTGTCCTAGTTCATGTTCACTGGGGGGAAGTGCTTGATAGCCGTTGCGAGTGTGTGTCTAAGTCTTGTTGGTAGAAAATATGGCCTTCGAAGTCTTTACGAAGGAGGATTACAAGTGGAAATGAGTGTGTCTGGGAAGAGGGAAACTCGGGACTTTCTCCTCACTGCGTCTGTGATTGTTTAAGTGAATTGGATGGCACTGCAGTCCACTAGAGGTCAAGACCTAGTTGCATCAGCAACATCTCCTGTTGCCTCTACTTAAATGGAACTGAGACTCAAAAAGAATTGAAGACTCTTCGGACCGGAGCTGGGGTGTCCCTTGGCTCTACATAACCTAGCCAACTTAAGCGTTGGATCTGAAGGCACTTAACTAGGTACCGTTTATAGGCTGCACAGTTCTTGGTTAAATCTTCTCCTCCAGACGAGACCAACACTGACAAGAGTAAAGATCGGATGCAGAAATTTTCTCTTAAAAAGGGCTAAGGGCTGCCTCCTCCGCTTTTGGTAACGTCCATGTTTCCGCGCCATAAAAGAGGACTGGGAAATGTACAGTCAGCTTGGTGATTTGCGAAATGGCTCTGTAACTAAATTCCCTCTAGAGCAGCTGGCGAAATATTGTGCTAGCTGGAGAGGCATGTTAGTTGAGGCCCAGGTCCACCCCGGACTGTAGCGCCACAAGGAGAAGAGCCCAAAGTAGGCAAGTTAGCAATTCTGCGCTTAACCTCGGTATCGGTGTCATTGACCCTATTTCCCGGTATTGAGTTGGCATTGAGTTGGCATTGAGTTAGCATTGAGTTGGCATTGAGTTGGCATTGAGTTGGCATTGAAAATGGCGTTGAGTTGGCGTCAACTTGGCATTGAGTTGGCATTGAGTTGGAATTGAGTTTGCATTGAGTTGACATTGAGTTGGCACTGAAGTGTCATTGAGTTGGCATTGAGTTGGCATTGAGTTGGTATTAGAGTTGGCACTGAGTTGGCATTGAGTTGACATTGAGTTGGCACTGAGTTGGCATTGAGTTGGCATTAAGTTGTTCCTAGAGTTGGCATTGAGTTGGCGTTGAGTTGGCATTGAGTTGGCATTGAGTTGGCATTGAGTTGGCACTGAGTTGGCATTGAGTTGGCATTGAGTTGGCATTGAGTTGGCACTGAGTTGGCATTGAGTTGGCATTGAGTTGGCATTGAGTTGGCATTGAGTTGGCATTGAGTTGGCATTGAGTTGGCATTGAGTTGGCATTGAGTTGGTATTGAGTTGGCATTGAGTTGGCATTGAGTTGGCATTGAGTTGGCACTGAGTTGGCATTGAGTTGGCATTGAGTTGACACTGAGTTGGCATTGAGTTGGCATTGAGTTGGCATTGAGTTGGCATTGAGTTGGCACTGAGTTGGCATTGAGTTGGCATTGAGTTGGCATTGAGTTGGCATTGAGTTGGCATTGAGTTGGCACTGAGTTGGCATTGAGTTGGCATTGAGTTGACATTGAGGTGGAATTGAGTTGACATTGAGTTGGCATTGAGTTGCCATTGAATTGGCATTGAGTTGGCAATGAGTTGGCATTGAGTTGCCATTGAGGTGGAATTGAGTTGGCATTGAAAATGGCATTGAGTTGGCATTGAATTGGCATTGAGTTGACATTGAGTTGACATTGAGTTGACATTGAGTTGACATTGAGTTGACATTGAGTTGACATTGAGTTGACATTGAGTTGGCATTGAGTTGGTATTGAGTTGGCATTGAGTTGGCATTGAGTTGGCATTGAGTTGGCATTGAGTTGGCACTGAGTTGGCATTGAGTTGGTATTGAGTTGGCATTGAGTTGGCATTGAGTTGGCATTGAGTTGGCATTGAGTTGGCACTGAGTTGGCATTGAGTTGGCATTGAGTTGACACTGAGTTGGCATTGAGTTGGCATTGAGTTGGCATTGAGTTGGCATTGAGTTGGCACTGAGTTGGCATTGAGTTGGCATTGAGTTGGCATTGAGTTGGCATTGAGTTGGCATTGAGTTGGCACTGAGTTGGCATTGAGTTGGCATTGAGTTGACATTGAGGTGGAATTGAGTTGACATTGAGTTGGCATTGAGTTGCCATTGAATTGGCATTGAGTTGGCAATGAGTTGGCATTGAGTTGCCATTGAGGTGGAATTGAGTTGGCATTGAAAATGGCATTGAGTTGGCATTGAATTGGCATTGAGTTGACATTGAGTTGACATTGAGTTGACATTGAGTTGACATTGAGTTGACATTGAGTTGACATTGAGTTGACATTGAGTTGGCATTGAGTTGGTATTGAGTTGGCATTGAGTTGGCATTGAGTTGGCATTGAGTTGGCATTGAGTTGGCACTGAGTTGGCATTGAGTTGGCATTGAGTTGACACTGAGTTGGCATTGAGTTGGTATTGAGTTGGCATTGAGTTGGCATTGAGTTGGCATTGAGTTGGCATTGAGTTGGCACTGAGTTGGCATTGAGTTGGCATTGAGTTGACACTGAGTTGGCATTGAGTTGGCATTGAGTTGGCATTGAGTTGGCATTGAGTTGGCACTGAGTTGGCATTGAGTTGGCATTGAGTTGGCATTGAGTTGGCATTGAGTTGGCATTGAGTTGGCACTGAGTTGGCATTGAGTTGGCATTGAGTTGACACTGAGTTGGCATTGAGTTGGCATTGAGTTGGCATTGAGTTGGCATTGAGTTGGCACTGAGTTGGCATTGAGTTGGCATTGAGTTGGCATTGAGTTGGCATTGAGTTGGCATTGAGTTGGCACTGAGTTGGCATTGAGTTGGCATTGAGTTGACATTGAGGTGGAATTGAGTTGACATTGAGTTGGCATTGAGTTGCCATTGAATTGGCATTGAGTTGGCAATGAGTTGGCATTGAGTTGCCATTGAGGTGGAATTGAGTTGGCATTGAAAATGGCATTGAGTTGGCATTGAATTGGCATTGAGTTGACATTGAGTTGACATTGAGTTGACATTGAGTTGACATTGAGTTGACATTGAGTTGACATTGAGTTGACATTGAGTTGACATTGAGTTGACATTGAGTTGGCATTGAGTTGACATTGAGTTGGCATTGAGTTGGCAATGTGAGTAAAATGACGAAGAACTCGTTCCGCCAAGATCTAATACAGATTTTCTGTCTCGGTTTCCAGCAGAGCCGTCAGTGCCAAGACAACACCTGAAAGTGAAACTCCAGTCCAAATGACCCAATTGAAGAATGTTCACACTTGGCGAGGGCACAACGATGGCACTAGCATCACTGTACATGGCGAACTCCTTCCTCAAGGTTCTAATTATGAGTCTCACATCGGAAGCACACATTTTTGAATATCTTCCGTCATCCATTGTCAAGTAGATGTGATTTGAAGACTTTGTATGCTTATGACCTTAGAGACGTTTACTCACAGTACATGGTTTCCTCAAATTACACTCCACACCCAATCTCCTTAGGCCTTTGTTACCGTCATATCCTCTTCAAACTTTTGAGCATCGCCTTTCAAACATAAGACGTCCATACGTCTTTGGATCTTTGAAAGTTTAAATAAATTCCCAGGAAAGCGCACAAATAGTTACTTCATATCCACTCCGCTTAAAAGTCGCAAATCCACCTCTCTCGCAAACTCACACACACACCCACCCACCCACCCCCACACAAACATCAAGCAGACGAAGTAAGGACCTGTGAATAATTTTTGAGATTCCGTTCCAGGAACTTGGCAAGAATTTTCATTTTCCTTTGTTCCTTTGTATAAGCGAACATCCGCAACGTTCAGAGCTCAGGGTAGGGTGCGTGTTGTTATATTTATCCACACGATGACGGGTGTGTGGGGGGGGGGTTGCAAATGTCTTCTTGGATGCAGTTTTGCTTTCAAATGAAAATAGTTTCACCCCCGCCGTTGCTGTGGCGACGCGGGGAACGGATACAATTTTGTCACGAAACTTCTGGAATGTGGTTTTTCACTTAAGGATTGATGAAGGGGCAACATTGTAACCAAGCAGTAGGGGGCTAATTTGTTACCTTTTTTGGATGCTTGTAAGTAGCTCTGAAAGGAGCTGAGTTGAGTTTTAAAGACTTTTAGTTCGGAGGAATGGGCCTTGTCAGGTGAATGACTTCGAATGACGTGAGGTTGTGAATTGTATGTCCTTGCCACTTTATGTAAGACTGCCTATAGGTTTTTTTTTGCCACAGGTGGTAGCTAGGATTCAGATAGAGGAGTTGACCGCACAAGATTATTTCGGACCAAAGGAAGTTTGATCCTGGGAAATAAGTTCCACACGACATAAGGCTTCGATTTCCAAAAATTCGCTTCTCATTCTTGGCTCCATGACGAGGTCACATACACATTAAGGATACAGTTGCCTTGAACAGCTTTTAGCCATGGGATTGAAAACCCTCGTGTATCCTGAATCATAGCCAGAATAAAAAGGGCTCCCAAACGGAGGTCTCATGGAAGCACCCCAAATTCCTCCATGATTGTGGAAAAGTCTCCCCCGAACCCAAACTAAATTTCACACCTGACCCAGGTAATCACCATCTCAATCACACACCCAATCACCTCCCCAAATTGCATGCACATTCCTTGTCAAGACTGACAACAACAAAGTGACTGCGTAAGAGGGCAAGCCATTCAAAGTCAAAAAACCATCAATTGCCGTATCCAGCACGTCCCTGTCAGCATTCACTCCAACTCAAAAACACACCTCTTGAGCCGTGGGGGGTGGGCACAGAGTAACAATCATTAGACTCAACGAATGCCATCATCACTGCACTGACCCGTGTCGTGCAGCGCAAATACGTTCCGGGGTCACGATTGCCCCCAACTAAGTAAATGAAACGCGCAAAGGAAACGGTGCACCGCATGGCAGAGCCTCCTCTTTGCCAGTATCCATCGATACGTGCATGTGTTTGAATTGGGCTCGAATTGGGTCGCCCCTCGCCGCGCAGACACTGTGATGTTATGTTCGCACATCACCGATTTATGAGGCAACGCCTCTGTGCGCTGGAATTGCATTTAAATGCACCACGAGGGTGCCACCACGTGGGCTTTGATCAGGTGGGTTGGCGGGGCGGGAGGGGGGGGGGGGCCGAAGGCTAAGGCTTTTATTTATATTTCGTGACTTGTGCCTGTCGAGCGGATGATTGATGGATCATTGATAGGAACGTGTATTTTGCGCAAAGGTAGATTGATAGTGCCTGTGTCAGGCTGTAATTGGATTATATCGAGCATGCTGTGCCTGGAATCGTCGAATGGAGGGACGTGGCTGGTGGAACGTGGGATGATGTTGCAGTAATTAAGCTCCCGGTTTTTTGAAGTTGTTTGCTTTTCCCTTTTCTGTGCTTTGTTGGTGTTTTCTTTTTTTTTTATTTCATTTCAGAGAAACGTCAATTATTTGTCTTAAAAAAGAGGAGGGGGGGATGAAAACGCCAAACTTAGGAGGAACGGAGAAACGAGGTGAAAAGCCCTTTAAGAAGTGTGAAGTGAAGGAGTGTTGTGAGCGCTTAAGAATGTTGGAGCAGAGCTAAAGACACAACAGACCGGTCTTGTGTGGAAGTTGTCTAATTCCTTTATCATTCCAGCTCTCCTCCTGGGCAGAAAGTCAGACGTTCATAACTAAAATTGGATATGAAGACCCCCAGGGGTTTTGAAGGCGGAGGTTCTCAGGCGATTTCTTATCCTATTTCCGTTCAGTTCGGCATCCGGAGATGAAAATTCAACGACGAACCCTGTAGGCTGCACCCAAGAATGCGCCTAGTCGAGCGCCTGCAGACACAATGCTTAGGATAGCTACCTGGCTAGGTCACATAGAGAGTATGGAGAACACTGCTTTCTCCTGAAGAACCTTCGAATTTGTGGCATTGACGACCCTCTCATCGGCAATAGAGGAGAAAAATCCCAATCAACTATTGGTTAGAAGTTGAAGGCAACTGCCCAGACAACGTTCCGACTCGAGAGGCATGTTGGTTGAGACTCATATTTGCACTCACTTCACCTCATGAGTAAGGAGATCCCAGGGTTTGGTCGCCGGGCCAAAGAAACAATTTCATTCTCGCTCCGTCTCCCCATTATGCAAGATTTTTAGGATCTAGTGTGGGACTCTTTAGTCACTAATTTAAGCAGACAAGGTGATCCTTGGTCGCTTCTAGGGGAAAGTCCTTCGAATTGTCTCTGGTGCCGTACGTACGGATGGTGTCTCGAGGAAGAAAACTTACTCTACAGCGACATCGATCTGGTCAAGCGAGTTGGAGTCTCCCGTCTCAGAGGGTTAGGTCATGTAGAGGGAATCGACACACACACGGAAGGTCTTCGACTCCAACACCAAGGAGCAATCCGGTAAGACAAGATCAAGCCCTGTGTAGCAGTGGTCGCCGTGACGTAGAGGTAAGTGCGTCGACCGCCATACAGAAAGTCTAGGTTCGATTCCCGGACGGGACATCTCGAATTTTTTCACGGCACCACCTCTTTCGTGTTGCTGGCAGCACTCAAAGAGCACCAATTGTCTATGAAAAGCTTCTCAAATCTTGCCATTCGGAGTCGGCAAAAAACTTTAGGTCCCTTCCAGGTAGCTAGGCCCTGGCCCATTGTGGGCTGTAGTGCCACCCAATTATTATTATTATCTGGGGAGGCACCCATCACAAAAGGGACCTCAATCAGTTCAATGTGGGTGCTTCGAACCAAACAATACATGACCGTAGGTTTGTTGGCTGAAGCCCAGCTCCACCACAGACTGTAACGCCACTCGAAAAAGAAGGATTAGACGCTTAGGTCTTTCTGCTTTGGGTGAACAAACAATAAGCAGATAGAAAGCTCCCTTACGTCTAATTCTGGTCATCACAGTGTGACTAGAGGGACCTAAGTAAAATTCGGTCTTGCCTCAGCAACTATCCATCTAGGTCTGAATTGACTGAATAACTCCTACATCTAAGGAATTAGACCTACACCAGCGTGCATAGAAGGCTCTGTCAGTGCTGCTTGCCTTAGAGGATCTATGGACTGTGCATACTTTTCAGAGAAGTGTTCTTCCAGTAGTCCTCTCTGACAGCTTACATGTCATCAAATGGGAATGAAAATTACACCCAATTGCCAGCACTTTGAACCATGCATTGACTGATCAGAATTTCTAATGCACTGTAGGCCACACAATCCGATTCAACAATATCGAAATAATTTTCGGATATCAATGAATGGTTGAACAAATTAATGAACTGCTCCTGGGAAAGGGAAAACAAATGTCCATTACAGCTTAGGCTCGTTTACAAAGGCTCCAGAGAGTCCAGGAACCAACTGTGGAATTTAAGCCATGGACAAGCAGATTTTGTTCGGCACACACTCTCACCGTTCATGCTCTAATCTGTAAATTCCACTTAATCCTTCTATTATTGGAACTATGCTTTATTTAACTTTTCTTCTTCCACCCCCTGGCAACTGAAATAGATATCGAGGAGGTTGCATAAACATCAGTTATTGGTTCAAGAGTCACAGGCTCTTCTGCTCTGCTATCGGATATTGTTTTTCTTCAATTTCCTGCCAGTTGTCTGCTTTTGTTCTTGAAATCACCATTCCAGTGTCATAGTTTTATTCATGTTAGGGTTGAGATTTGAGGGGAGCTGCGTGTTGGAAGTAAGAAGTGTTTATTTGTTTGAAGAGTGCTATGAGCGATTTGTGAATGTTTTTGGAGTCCTAATCCATTGACTTCGAAAGGGGGCTTATAGCAACTCATCCGTAAAATATGTTCAGAGGAAAGGATGACCTATGAAGGGAGCCTTAACGTTGCTTGCTCGATCCACAAAAAGGAATGCTTCATTTTCAAAGAGACAAGTCTCCTGACCATCGCGTGCAGGATCTTATTTGCTTTGCTGTGGGAAGGCCGTCAGTCTCCTACAACCTGCGTATTACGGTATCGAAAACCTCTGCCACGACGTCTCTCGAGGTTGGACATGAAAACTTTGCACGCCGAGGCGTGACTTAGTCACTTCAGTTGAGACAATTCGTTTGCCTTGACCGGTGTTAAGTTTACCAATCAACCAAACCCCTTCTGCGCAGAGGAGGTATAGATCAAATTCTTGCTTCCTCTCGAAGGCACCAAAAACCTCTTTTTCCGAATTTGATTGTCTTCCAATGCCAAAGACCAAGAAATGAGCCGGATTTATACTTCGTCTCATTCCCACTGGTGGCGTAAAATTCATGCCGACAAAGTGCTTTACAACTTGTCCAAGATAAATGTGTTGATTCGTAGGCAAGCCGCTTGTCTTACTCCTATTCATCAATTTTTTTTTTTTTGTTTAAGGTTGGGAAACACTGCACTGAAGTGCTCAGTTTGGAGAAAACCAAACAATTTATTTAATTTCTTGATTGTCCGCGGGAAAACCAACTTGCGCTTCTGAGATAGAGAGCTCCCACCACGACAGAGTCAAACAGCCGCGACCTGATCGAAGCAGAGGCGGGACATGCACAGAGAAAGTGCTCTACAGGGTCTTCACCTCTTCGCACAGGCATCACATAGGGTGCCACCACTTGTGTTTGATCGTGTTTGTACGCCAACACGTCGTCTGCAGTCTTTTCTGTCGTTTGTATGCCAACATGTCGTCTGCAGTCTTTCCTGTCTAGTGACAACAGGAACGCCGCGGGTTTCTGGCTGATGTTTGGAAGAATGCGCTTAGTCAGCCTGCATGCTGGAGATTCATGCCATCTCTGGTTGTCCTGTCCGGAGACCCAACTGTCGACGAAAGCCCTAACCAAGCATGCGGTTGTCCCAAGGTGGGTTCGAGCTCTACGAATGCAACTTTTCATTCTTGCCTAGCACGTTCATCGGGAATCTCATTTCCTGTGATCTCGTGGTGTCCCGGGAACCAGAGAAGTTTTAGCGAATTAAGTCTGCGGAGCAAATTAAGGGAAGGCTTGCATTCCTGTACTATCTTGGAAGTGGTTAAAGGGTTGAGCAAGGCCTTAAGAACACAGCTCGACCGTCGCTACAGACGCTACAGAAAGATACTCCGCCCCTTCCACCTTTTCTTCAGAACATTCCCATCAGTTCGTGGCCATTAGGACCGCAGGTTTCTCTTATGTTGTCGTTTCCACGAAAGCCCCAACCCCAGATTCCTCCATCGTTTCGGAGCTGTCTGTGAAAATCGGAGTACATTCCCTTCCCGGCTCAGTTTCTGACCAGAGCCCGTATTCATCTATAGTCCGAGTTGCAGCACTGTTGCTTTAGTAATCTACAACCGTTCAAATTCCTCGCAGAATACGAATTTAATTTCCCCAACACCGCAAAAATTCCGAATCTACATAACGAAAAAGTTGGACAGTTCCCAAGTCACTGAAAGACTTACTCCGTATAACCACTTCAAATGCCAAATTTTCTGTCTCTGCTTCAAACTAATCTCGTTTTTCCAGCAAAAATTATGTCAGTCAAAGAGGCACGAAGTTATATCCTTGAATATAGTCATCAGCTCAGAGACCCAGGCTGCAATCCATTTCCTTGGATCACACAATTTTAACTCAAACAACTCCCTCAAGTGCAGCATGTCTCTCAACGAGATGCCTAAGTGCACAATTATTCGTATATCCAAGGGAACTGCGAAGGCGATAAACGTCGTAGGTGCGGCACTAAATCACCAATCTTACCCTCTATGCCCTTCGCTTCAATAAATGACCTTTGCAAGACACACATATTGTGTGAGCAGGACATGACGTGGTCAGAGATCCCTACTTGCCTTACAATCAATTCTATTTGGCCACAGCTCCACACGAAAGGCTCTCTACACCATCTTAGACAAGATGCGTCTACAGACCGCAATTGGTGTCATAAAAAGCCACTGTTCCATTGGAACACATGCCTTCAGATTCAACATTTCAAGAATGACTTCAGTAGGAGATGCATCTACTAGGAGGAAATGGAACCCTTACCTTTGCAGCAGTCAAGCAATTGTAGGAAAAGAAAGACACATAGAGAAATTCTTTGTTGAGCGACCGAAGCGACATTCTTGTGGGGCACTTAATAGCTCTCCTGGTTTCAAAGGAGAACTAGGGAACTTCTCGGAAAACCCATATGGCGTCGCAATGGGTCCAAAAATGGCCTAGAGGTGGTTTACCACTGATCACTGGTAGCTCCCACCTATCCCAACCTACTACCATACACCGCAAGACCACTTTAGCCGTTTCTTTCTCTAGGCTCACGGAAGTCCCTCTGACAGACCGTTGAGTTCTTTCAAGTAGTTTCACAAATTTGTGGAAGGTCGTGGCTCTTGTAGTGATATTCTGAGTTACACACAATTTTTCGAGAATTGTGTTAAAAAAGTTGCTTGACAGTGTAACCATGACCTGCCACGTCTAAAGACCTTTTTAACCTCAACAAATCTGGTACTTTGAAGGAGCGACGGCCGGCTTCCAATATTATCCCCCAAAGGATGTGGATGCCCTGTACAGCTTGGCTCTCTGAACTCTGTCATACGCGACCTTAGAGACTATAGATAGCTTCTGGGTATCGATTTGAGACTTCTGGATCTTTTCAGCCATATTGTGAAGGTTTGGTCATTGTTCTTCACCCGCAATCATGTTGATCAATCAGACTGTTGATGTATGATGACATACATATGATATGATGCATACGGAAAACAAAAAAATAGAATTTTGGGTTAAGATTAGAAATCTTCCTCTCACTCTCTTTCGTGGAGTGAAACCACCTCAATATTTATCTCTCTCTATCTCTCTCCATCTCTCTATCTCTTTCTCTCTCTCTCTCTCTCTCTCTCTCTCTCTCTTGTTCTCTCTGTCCCACATCAAAATCAAGTATCTTTTTGGTTAATTAAACTTCACCACATATTTGAGCCTAAATTAATCATTATTGAAAAAAGAAAACGAAACCATTAATTTGTGAGTGTATCTCACTTTTCGGATAACGCTGTCCTACGTCAATGCAAACCTTTTTCAAGTGTATGTCACACTTAGAATTCATTATTTACTTCGTCAAGGACAATCCAACACTTCAAAGGGACTCTTGTCCCCTTCACAGATAGATTCCGACTCAAGGTGCACTATGAGCCGATCAATGAAAAAGTGCGTCCAATTCAGAATTTCTCTGGAACAAGATTTTCACACTCTTGCGTGTATAATCTCCAAGGTCCCTTTAGTCACACCCTCAACAAACAAACCAAGCCCTCCCCCCAGTCACATTCCACATCTCAGTCAGTATACCTCCTCAGAGTGATTTCCTTGAGTAAATCCCTACTTATTGAATTACATCGTCTTTCAGAAAGTTGCTCGTGTCACTAATTGGACTTCATCATCAATCCGCAGCGCTCGTGATAGTAACGCGCCATTCAAAGTTCGTTTTGACATCATTTCAAGGGGATTCCACTTCCGTTCAGCTTGAAACTTGCCAGCAACACGTCGTCATCGATCGCATTCCCTGGCTGTGCACGGAGCTCGTTGTTGTCTCTGAAATACCGAAGGAATACAATTTTCAAGGGCATCCCAGTCAGAGTTTTCCGCGAGAATGTCACGAAACCAATTTGTCAAATTTTTGATTGAACATCACATTGCATGCTGGTGGCTGACTGGTGGCTGGCTGGCTGGTGTCGGTGGTGGTGACAGTGGTGGCGGCAATAATGACAATTGGGATGTGGTGCAGTATTCATCGCTGATTGTTCAGCAGTGTCCTTGGTGGCTGCGGTCGTGGTGAGTTTTAAATCAAAGTCATCCCCCGTACTTTTCTGCAGGGATGTGCGCGAAGATTTCACATTACATTAGCGAGGGAGACGAATGTGCCCTGCGAAGGATGAAATGAAACTTTTTTCGGGGACACGCTTGAAGGGGGAAGCCACTAAATCAAACTCATTCCCCCAGAGTGCAGTGCAAATTTGGAGAGCAACCCCATCATTAGAAATTGGATACGCTGCTGAAACCAATGAGAGGGACTTTGCTTTACGCTTAACCTCAGCAGATGGGTTCTCTGTTGTGGGTATTTCGTTTCACTGCGGGGTGGAGATTGCCTCACGCTGGTGGTGCATTGTTTTCAGGGGATGGGATGGCGGTGGTCTGCATGAGCACGTTCATAATGTGAATGCTAGTTGACCTGTTTTTCGACAAATGCAGGCGGGTGGAAAATATGATTCAACTTGTCCTTGTTGTTTATTGATAAAAGGTCAGCGTAGTCCGACCGACCGACAGTGTTCTGGTAAACAATTCTCCGACTTGAAGGAAGGCAGTTCGATAATTCCAAAGATGGTCTGCTTTTTTCCAATAAGGTAGACAACTTGCGCCGATGGAGCGAGTTGTTCAACTACCCAAACAGGGCACATAAGCTGACTTGATAACTTTGGTTTTGATTGAATCGCTAAAAGTTAGCAAATCCACCGGTGTTGATGGAATCCGGACAGAAATGCTTAAGGCCACGGGTAATGAATGTTGTGGTTCTCTTATGTCCTTAAGGTGGCCTAGGAATGTAGTAAGATACCTGGCGATTTGCAGAATGGAGTGTAGCGCCTTATCAAAAAAGGTCGACAGAGAGAGTGTTTTATTTATAGAGGCGGTTAAGTCTACCGGGTAAGGTCTACTCTACTGTGTTGGACGCCCGTTCTAGAATAATGGAGGAGCCCAGATTGGGGCCTGACGGAAGCAAAACCTTGTTGAGTGCCATTCAATCTCTTTCTTTAGGAAAACGGTATACCTTTCACCGTGGGTATTGGGCATTGCCAAGGGTGAGTATTGTCGCTTCCTCCTTCCGTTCTACTTTTTTTTTAATTTTTCACAGTAGGAGATTTGATGGCAAGTCATCTTCTCGTCACATATGAGTTACTTGTCCTCAAATCTCCCAGATGAGTCTTCGCATTCGAGAGACTTGTGGCCGTATGTGCTAGAGCTGGTAAAATTGGATATGTCCAAGGTTATGGTCATTTCCAAAACGCCTTTCCAGTGCACTCTACATGTTAGTGGAGTCAGAAATGAGAAAGGCCGAGTTTGGAGGTTAACAGTGCAGGGGGAACTTAATGTTAAGCAGCTACTGGTCGAACAGAAAGGGCTACGTCTGTGGTTTGGGCACTTATTGCAGATATCCGTCCCTAAGATGGTTTTCCATCAGACGACCGACCAGTAGACCAACGACTAGTTGGTTGGATCAAGTTCATCAGTTCGACTGGTAGTCCTTGGGAAGTACGTCCGATAAGTAAAAGTTGATGGTGGCAGAGAATTGCCCCGCCCCAAGGTCTCGTCTACGTGTATTATCCCCGCTACCCTTTAAGTGAAATTTGCTCGTCACTGAAAAGCGACTGGGACGAATGGGACGATGATCGTGAAAATTGAGCACCGCGCTGTGATTGAAGAAAAATCTCAAAAAAACATTTATTAAGTGATAGTGACAGTTTAACAAGATTGTGCACCTTTTCTATAAACTGTGATCGAGTGAGTTGAAAAGGCACAAAAAGATCTTTGAAGATAAATCCCGCTCAGAATGACTGCCCGCTTACTACTTCCTTTCGTCAGAATGTGGAAAAAGTCTATAAGCTTGTTCTTGAGGATGCATGAATAAAGGTGAAAATGACTTTAGGGATTGGTAAGTTTTGACTGCTACCATACGACCCATTCTCACTGACAACCTAAACCTCTCAAAAGTCAGCCGAGTGCAACGAATTCTAAGAGCGCCTCGAAAAAAACCCTGCATCGCATGTTGTAGAGAGTTTCTGAATCTCTTTAGTGCAAATTCGAGGAGTATTTGTGAACGAAGTGTTCCACAGGTTCGTGTTCATAAACTTGAAAGCAAGCAAAAGCACATGCTGTGGCACAAACGAAGTGCCCACCCCCGAAGACCATTCAGGTCACACAGTGTTTTCGGGCTCCAAAGAAATCTTGTGAGTTGGGTAAAAAAAAAAAATTGTGTATCACTATAACCATAAACGCCACATAATTCGGATCCACTTGGCATCATTAATGGTTGGAAATTATGAAAAAACAAAACGGGGTTAAATGACAACAGGTGTTCGGCTTATTCAAGAGAATGCTCCCATTCACACGGCGGGAGTTCCTAAGGCTGCTGTGAGAAATTGTGGTTTCTATGACAGCCCACTCTATAGTCTAAACCTTGCCCGTTGTGATTATTTTTGTTTCCTGAATTTAAAAAAAACAAACTGCTTGCCTCCATCACAGCTCATTATGAAACTGAAAAATGTAGTAGGGGCATGGACAATCTGTAGAAGCTAACAACGGATTGGGTTGGGTGATGAAGAAGTTTAAAGACAAAAAAATAAAACAAATATTAGAAGTACAAAATTAGTTTCGTTTTTTGTGTTTAGAAAATTGTTTTTATTCAAAAAATTTAAAAAAAGTGCATCCCTCAAGGTATAACCCATCGGAAGCGACTACTTTTTTTTTATCTCACTCTGGAAATTTTTGAATACGATCTTTAAAAAATGAGTCCTTTCTGACATCGATCCCATTATTGAGCCATTCTTCGAATTCTACATAAGACCCGAACCGATGACCCCCCCAAATTGTTTTGCATCCGAGAAGGAAGCAAGTATTCGGAAGAAGCAAGGACTGGAGAATACGGCAGAAGACCTTCAATTTGAGAGTTTCCAGGTGATTTTTGACCGCTACAGAAATGTGGGCTGGACCGTGTTCATGTTGCAATAACATTGCCATGCCTTTCCGTCATTTCTGTCACGCTATTCGCCCTTCAAAGGCTTTAGTTGTACTCAAGAACGTTTCCCGTCAATGGTTTCGTCTGGTTAAAGCAGCTCAAAGTACATCACACCCGTCTGGTCCTGCCATATGAGTGGAACAGACGGTTGTGGTGTTTTCTTTGGTGCCGATGTAGATGACGTTGGAACGGGTTCACCAGACTTTGCATGGCATTTTTTTCTCCTGGGGTTGTTGTAGTCGATCCACTTTTGGTCTCCAGTCACAATCCGGTGCAGAAATTCCTGCCTTTCAAGTTTTCTAAGAAGCAGTTCCAAGATGAAAAATCGCCTTCCGACATTTCTCGATTTCAACTAGTACGGCATCCAATTTCCTTGCCATTTGAATAAGTTCACATTTCTTTAACCGAACGGAAATTGTTTACTGAGCTACTCACAGCGTTTCCGAGAGCTCCCTTTGCGGACGGCACGGATCTTAATCCAGTGAAGCCTCCAATTCCTTATCTTTGAACTTATTGGCTGGCCAAGATGCCCTTTGTCATAGACGCTAAAATCACCACTTGTGAAGCGTCGACACCAATCTCTGCGAATTCCCAATAAGCTTCTGCAAAAAACAATGTTCCTCCTGTCCTTTCGAACAGACGCTGATGCAACTTTCCAAGATCAGCCTTAACTTGCAGGTGGCGCCATCTTCTGAAAATGGATCGAAACAGATGCCCAACAAAATGCCCAGGAAAGAAATTTTCTTTAAACAAGTGCATGTTGAGCCTTAAACACGTTTAACCATCCATCCGGCCTGTTCAACGCCCTAACCCCCCCCCCCCCCTTTTTGTGATGGGAGCTCTGTTCTCCTCCGCCACTTTCTCTAATTAACTTATTCACATCCCTTCAGACAGACAGGAGTGAGTGCCTTTCAGGCATACATCCAATCCCGCAAAATGATTTCGAAGTTTCAACAGTACAAGACTCGCTATGTTTGACAGGATAACATCGAACCGGGCTTAGTAATTCCGTTCAATGTTGAGTTAATGTTTAATCTGTTAATGGCACATTTTCCGATAATGTTTCCATTTCTAATGCATTCCCCTCCCTCCACCTCCACACATGCCCATTCACTGAGACTGATTATAAGTCCGCCCCCACCCACAAATGGCCTCATTCAATTTCATTAACCCTTAACCCCACAGCCCGTGCCACCGCCTCACAGGACGAGAGCAACAAAGTGGCAGTGTAAGTAAAAATGTTTACAAAATCAACAAATCATCAAATTAATTTCCACACCCCGCCCGTGTGCGTGACAGTCAAAATGGCGCGCCTCCCTACTCGCTGCAATCACGGTGCGTATTTACCGTTAGATTTTATTAAATTAAAATCGCATCTCGGCGACGGGCGGCAAGGGCACAAAACTTCGCCCCAAAGCAAGCCCGTGCGAAACGCTTGGTGTGCCTTTTCGCCCACAATCGGGGCGACGCACGACGGCGACGGCATTACGTCGCGTTCATAAATATTCGCCGCGAGACGAAACTTCTGCGAAGAATCTCCTTCTGAACTTTTCCGCGAGCTCCTTTTCGGGGATTGAAGTGCGACTAGTGGTGTGGGATGAAATGTCGCCCGCCCGCATGGCATGGCATGGCGTTCGTTCGTGTTGTTGGGGGGCTTTGCGCTGCCGGGGAAAATAATTTGAAGCGATAATCCTTAACAAAATAAATCTGAAAATCTCGGATTACCACTTTGGGATGCCGCCGCCACCGCTACCGTCACCGTCGCCTTCGCCATCACCGCCATCGCCAATGGTAGCAGATGTAACAATTCCATTTTTTGTGCCGGAAAATGTGCAGCCCTAAGGACAAGTCTGGCAAGACGACGACGGAGCGACGGTGGCGAGAGGGGACTGAAAAGGAGGAGAAGGAGGAGAAGGAATGTAAACGGATGTACCTTTAGTTTGACATTTTAAGGGCAGAGATAGCAAGTGAGTATACGACGAAGGTTATGCAATGTTGGTTTGCTAACAGGGACTGCAAAGAAAATCGATGGAAAAACAGGAAGGACACACTCCCGGCCATTGAGCGTCGTCTCAAACTTTGCCAGTTAACTTTCTCGTGTGGCAGGACTCATCAAAATTTCAAGTTTCGAAATGAATAGACAATTAGGAGCAGATGGTTCCTTATAGACCGGTTTTCGAAAATTCTTCCGTAGGGTTCGGTATATTGAGCAACTTTTTCCCACTCGCGCTGAATTAAATTGAAATTTCGATAATTTTGGCAACTGCTCTGCTCGGAGTTTGAATTTGTTTTGACCTCGCTGCTGCTTTATTGGATGTGGCAAGAACGTTCTTTCGGTGACGAGGGTTGGCTTCGCCGTACCACCCGAAGGTACTTGTGGAAGGTATTGTGGACCGATTGCATTCCGGCAAGTCCTGCGCAGTCTTTTCTGTGAAGAGATAACAATAACCCCGAGGACGCCTTGCAAGGTTTGCTTCGAGAGTAAGGAGAACCCTTCTTCACCAACAACAGAAGAGTAAGGCAAGGGTATGTAGTATCACCCCAGTTGCTTAGAATTTTGACCTTCCGCTACTTCCAAAGGCATCCAATGGTTCCTGGTGGACAACGTACACGAAAACCTTTTCACTCGACATGTGTTTGTTTTTTAAGAAGAATCAAACTAGCTAAGCTTAAGGAGAGCTGCCCTGAAGAACGACGTTGTCCAGGCAAGGCTAATGGGAATCGGCTCTGGAAGCGAGTCACCTTTGGTACGTGGCGGGAACCCAATCGAGGACGTCATCAAATTCTGCTACCCCGGCAGGACATTGTGCAAAGATGGAGCTGCAGAAATTGACGCCCTGTGTCATATAGACAAGGCCCGTTTTTTTTTATAGTTGGCGCGCGCTAAAAGGGTTACTACCCTTAAATGACCGGATTTAAGTCACAGCACGGGCCGAAGATATAGAGGAAGAGAGGGAGAGGAGATACCGGCGCACATTGATTTTAAATGTCTGTGAATTGTAGTGAGAGAGGAATATTGAGCTGGGAAGAGCATTCCATATTCGTATGGTGCGGCTAAAGAACGAGTCTCTATACACATCTGTACGTCCGAAGGGGGCCTTAAGAGTGAACTGATGAGCTTTCCTAGCGAGGCGTATATTGCGGGTGAATTCTTGAAGGGAAGGAATGCAGCCGGCTAATTGGTTTGAGCATTTTTTATTGAAATAGCGATAAAACAATGACAGAGACGCGACATCACGTCGGTGTTCTAACGGGTCAATCGACTTCGCAATATTGTTTTCTCCTATAAGTTTTATCGCTCGCTTTTGGACTCTATCCAGTAGGTGCAGGGAGGTATTGGGAGCACCAGACCAGATAGGAGCGTTATACTCGAGCTTAGGACAGATGTAAGCCTTGTAAATTGTAGCCAGATCAGAGGGGGTAAAGTATATTTTTCATCGTTTTAGGAAACCTAGACATTTCGCTGCATTTTTGGCGACCTCAAGTATGTGATCGTTTCAATTAAGTGTTGAGTTGATACACATACCGAGGATGGAAAGTTTTTCGGTTCCAACAACGCAGGTGCCGTCCATTATAACGGCTGGTTATTTTGGGAACGCTTGAGTGACAGTTGACAGCACTGAGTTTTGGAAGCATTAAATTCCACTCTATTTCTTGTACCTCAAGCGATTATGCTGTCAAGGTCGGAATTTAATGTGCTTAACATACGCTGACGTTCCAAGTCTACGGTCGAAGTAAAGGGACGTGAGCCAAGGAATGAGAAGCTGAAGGTACTGTCATCAGCGAAGGAGTGAATAGGATTAGAAGTAGCAGACAAGCGATCATTTATGAAAATGAGAAAGAGTGTCGGAGACAGAACGGAGCCCTGAGGAACACCCGCATTAATATGGTTGATATCAGACTTGAACCCATCTAGCACGACTTGTATTGAACGGTTCGAAAGGTAATTTCTAATCCATTGAAGAAGAGACTTATCGATTCCATAGCCACGCATTTTCGACAAGAGAGCCTGATGCCAGACTCTGTCAAATCCTTTTGAAATTACAAGCGCAACGATATTGCTTTCTCCAACATTGTGCAAAGATTGGTTCCACTTTTCGGGGAGATATGCCATCAGATCACCAGTGGACCTGTTGCTGCGAAAGCCGTACTGCCGGTCATTAAGAAGCTTCCGGGATTCAAGATACTTCACAAGCTGACGATTTATCAGCGTTTCCATGACCTTGGAAAGAAGGGACGTAAGTGCTATGGGTCGGTAGGAGGTGGGTGACGAAGATTCCCCTTTTTTAGGGACGGGCTGGACAAATGCTGTTTTCCACTTACTCGGAAAGACCCCTTAATAGTAGGACAGATGGAAAAGCTTACGCAGTGGTTTTGCCAGCGTTGAAGAACACCTCTTCAGAAAAACGGGGGATTACGCATACTCCTGCGGTGTAAACGTCTCTCGGTACAACCAGCTCTCCACATCACTCTAGCTTCAAATACTTAATTTCAACGTAAAGTTCCTACAGATGCGGGACTCTGAAGACAACCGTCATCATTGTCCTTGAAAATAAATGCTTAAGACGAATCCGGAAGGTCTTCTAATCGAATTGGATAACGAACGAAGAGTTGCTGCGAAGAGCTTCAGAGGAGTCCATCTCAAAAGAGACAGAGAGGGTGTGGAGTTGGATAGGTTACGTAAACCAGAAACGGTGTAGGAGCAGGGATTGCAGGTCCTTGATGTAAGTTAGACATGCCTCTACCTACAGAGAGTATTCTACCTTCCAAGCTGAACTTTTCGCCATACATAAAGCAAGAAGTGGCACTAACAGCTCTCAGACAGTCAAAATTGATTCAAGTTTGGATGAATTTCTGAAGAAACCACTGCACCACACCACCGCACCGAATCACCAGACTTAACTTCACTTCCATTGTCTGTGGCGCAGACATCCCTGTGGGTGCCCATCGCTCAAACTATCATCATATCGCGGTGTGTTCACAAGGCCATCACCATCAAGGATCCATGGAATTGAATTTTTCACACCCACTCCGCCCCCACAAGTATTTCCCTCATTTTTATGGAAAACAATTTAAATAAACGTTTACAGTGACTGTTTCCTGCGTCAACAGTCACAAGTCCTTGAATAAACAATTTCGAAAATAAAAACCGAGAATTCCATCAACGGATGGTGGGGCGCAGGGGCTGGTGGGGAAGTGGGGAAGGAGCATGCAATGACTCATTACAGAACAACTTTGCCCTGTGTACATTTGAAGTTCCACAACAAATGTCTCTGGTGCATTTCAATGAGACCGGCAGCTGTGGGCTGTGGAGTCAGGGGCTCGCAAATGAAATTTTAATTAAATCAGTTGTGTCCCAGTAATTGACAAACAGATTTAAGCTTAACGCGTGGTAACCTTAATGAGGTTGCCGCACGCACACACGCCCCTGAATGAATGAGAGCGTTCTCGGCTTTATTTTCAGTGAAACTCATCCGCATAGCCCTTGATTTAAATCCTTTCAAGAGGAGTTGAATTGGAACTGGGGAAGTAGCACGGAAGTTGATGTCCATGAGAGGAATCCTAGCGGAAGTTGCAAGTTGATCAAGATCTGATTTAAGCATCTCGTGCAGTGGGGATGAGTTGGAAGCACTTTAGAGTGAAATTTCAGGAACGTTCTGGAAGGGATAGCGACGGCTTGCGAAGAAATTCTGAGTTAATTGCAGTTTTTCCGGCGTAAGGTGGAGTGTAGGTTGCTAACAGATGTCTGACAGAAGGACGGAAGTAGTTAAGTTGAAAGAGGGTGCTGAGGGGTTCCCGCGAACTGTTGGATTACGACTGTCAAGAGTGGATTAAGATCATTGCTTGGAAGGGATGATAAGTGAAGAGAAGGATAAGAACTCGGTAAGGTTTTCGCTCTAAGTCCTTTTGCATCGACTTCATAAACACCTGACGGATCAGCAACGAAGAATGCGAGGGTTTCGGCGAAGCTTCTGATAACTTCAATCGAGATGCAACCTGGATGACCTTTGCTCAGGGGAGGTGAGCACTATGGCATTCAATGGACCACGACATCTTATCTACCCTCTGACAATGTTTGTCTCCTTTCACATCGAATAATGGGCAGTCCACAGTCAGGAGACTGGGTTTAAAGGCAAATACAGCGAAATTTGAGGCCCTTGGCATTTCCGACAATTGCGGCAAACTGAACACTGTCGGACAGGAAATCAGTGAAGTTTCCTCTATTTTGGAAATCTGGTCTCGCTCAACTATGGTAGCACAGAATGTGTGCAGCAGAACTTTGAAGGCTATGCCCAGGTCAAGGTTTAGAGAAGTAGCTCCAAAAGCTAAAGAGCCAAGCTACGACTTGTTCGCATCCAATGTGGCATCGTTCCTGGTTGATGAATGCAGCATCTGACAAGTGGACACCAGTGCCACACAAAACGCTGGAATCACTCTAACTTCTGGTGAAAATCTAGGAAGAAAATGGGTGGCACAGACATCTCTTGAGAGTGAAGGTTTCCCATGGCGACCTGACAAACGATACTGGTCAAAGTTGTCAAATGTGTGAAAGGAGTGACGCTTGATCTCTCAAGAAAAGGATATGGAAACAAAATCCCCCTTTATTAAGTGATTTACAAATTTGTCAGATGGAGGCTTTTGATGGGAATAAGATCTACTTTCATTTCCCCGTGACTTATGACTCAACTCGGTCTATCTTCTGTCAGTTGAGATTGGTTTCTTTAACCAAGAATTTCGTCTGCACCGGGGACGTTCACTTAATGATGAAAAAAATCCATGAAGCCAACACCACTTCTGTTTGGGGAATATCAAGGGATCTGTTTAGAAGATACAAGTTAGTTCACAGTCCCCGCAACTTCAACACTGCCTTCCAGCTCTTGAAATCCAACGACAGAAACTGCGAGGACATGCATGCGCTGTACAGAATCAGAAGTACCCGAAAGAGAAAGAAAACCTATTCCATCCCACGCTGTGGACATTCGACTTTCATCCAAAGCTGTCGGCACTCTGCTGTCCTTTGATGATGTCTGTTCTTGGAAATATGAAAAAGAAGAGGTTCCCTGGCTTCATCTAAAAAAGCTTTAAGCAGTGCTTCATAGAGGAAAGCCTATCACAGGTCCATTTGGTGCCATTTTTTGCCATAACACTCTGTCACCTTAAAGCTTATTTTACTGTACCTCTCTCATGGAGATCGTGGTCCTTAAGATCGAAAACCTATAACAACCGATTTTCGCAAGACCACTCTTGAAGCGAAGTTTTTAGTAGCAGAATCATTCGCCATAGACAGTAGACGGAAGTAATCAGTTGTCGTGGTTGTCGTTACGTAAGTGTCACGACTTGCGCGCTCAAGGTCCAGGTTCGCTTCCCAGACTGGAGGGCTTGCATTTTTTCACGGCACCACGTCTTTCGAGCTGCTGACAACACTCAAACTGTCGTTCTTAAATCTCGCCGGTGGCTGTTAAGGAGAACCAAACCCTCTACATAATGGGGTCCTCTCATGACTCAGTCTCTAAGTTAGAGATCTAAGTTTGCCTGAGTCGTGAGAGGACCCTATTATGTAGAGGATTAATTGTTAGCGAGGGAGACTGAATGGCTGTACAGCGACATCGATCTGGGCTAACGAGTTCAAGTCTCCCGTCTCAGGTGCCTAGGCACACATATGAGGTCAACTCTTACGGCAACATGTCCGTCACCTAGACCATCGTCATCTAGACCATCGTCATCTAGATCAGCCTTCAAAGTCTTCGACACCAACCCCAAGGAACATTGTGGACTTGGCAAATAACGCCTCTGGTGACGGAAGAAGGCTGAAAAGGGGCCACAATCAGTTGAACCTAGGTGGCCGGAAGCAACTAGCTTAAGACCGCGTCAGATGGAGAGGTATGCTGGTTGGGGGCTAAATTCACTTAAGACTTAAAAAGAAGAAGGGTGTGGGACAATCTTTGTATCCGTTGGAGGTTAGCGATCACTGCACTAGAGTGCTCAGTCTCGAAAACTGTTCCACTGTCCAAGGTGAGAGACTCAGTCAAAGAGGAGCGTGGTACATGACCACCAGACATGATCAAGGCACAGACCACCAGGGAAATGAGTTTGTAAATCTGAGTCGATGTCAAAAGCGAGTTTGGATGTCGAAAGTGGTCCAAATCGTTGATCCTGTCAATGCAGAAGATGAATGGAGGAGCAGCCATAACCACGGAAGCTACAACTCTGAGATGAAATGGAAATGCAGCAGATGGGTGGACTACACTAGATCAGCCGCAACAAGTGAATAGACAGTAAGGCTCTAGCTAAGACTGTTTTAGAATCTTGAAGCCTTAATTTGTGAGAAGAAGAGATGTGCTTAAACGGATTTAACTCGAATGAAAGACAGCTTGTTCTCGATGACTGGAAGCAGCCCTTGCTACGAGGAGCTCAGA
>OX122886.1:5669780-5739805 GCA_944738645.1 Eristalinus sepulchralis | reverse complement strand
GCGAGGCCTCTCTAACACCTCTGCCGCTCTCTGAGTAGCACTGGGATCCGGTTTCGAATGCAAATCCACCATGAGCCGGGTTGGTTCCCTAACAGCCTGGACTGAGATTCAAACCAGACAGGACAGTAAACTACCCTCGGTTCTGCTCGCTGTATTGCGTTTCAAACCACAGCCACCAGGGAACAACATAAGAGTGCCTACAACAGGGTCGGACTGAAACAAGTTTCAGAGGCTGACCTCCCTCTGACCAAGCTGTCACTACCAGTCCGGTTCATGAGACAAGGACAGATGACAACACAAGTCTAAAATTCACTCCAATCCCTTACCTTTTGGCGACGCATGGAATACCCTCCGATTGCACGTCCCATGTTCGTGAATATTGATCGCCATTGGAACACTTTAGAAATGGGACTCATCGCAGGAGCCCTAGGAGTGGGCCCTAGGGTACTTCAAAGCTTGCTCTATCATTCAACTACTTGGTCCATTAAATTTTGTATAAGTGCACGTCCGTCAATGCTGTACATCCGCAGTCACACGCGATTCTGTGGACAGCCAGGAGCAAGGGGGAACGCAAAGGTTCACGCCTAAGACATGGCGGAAAATTCGAAAAGTTTAAGTATGCGAAATCGAGTCAAATATGGCATCACTTGCACTCTCTCACCACCAAGCACAAAGGCAGTGTGTCCAGGCTATACATCGAAGGCGTTGGCGCGTCAACTTCTTGGGCGGCCCTACCGCTACCGAATCATTCACAAACGCGAACAGACTGCAGGTCTTCCTCATTTGCATCCTGACATGATCACCATCATCACTTTCAGAGACCTGCATGTTCCACCAGAGGCCACAATGCCCAAAATTTCTGCTCCAAATTCAACCAGATTTTCACAAAGAGGCAACTTTTCGAGGGAAATCTCCCCCTTCCCTTCAAGGAACCAATAAATAATCCCGTTAAAGATTGCGTTCCATGAACATGTGAACGGACGGATACTCACGCCCACCATCGGTTCCCGGGGAATTCTTTGAGTTCCACGAATTTGCAACTTGAACAATTCCAATAATTCGAATTCCCCGCCGGCCTAAATCAATAATTCCCCCGAAACGCGACTGAATTTCTGCACAGCATCACCGCATCCCTCCACCTCTAAAAGAAGCTGGTCATATTTTGCCTCTAAGGACACAAGAGTCTTCCAGCAAATCAACTCGCTCACTCGCCCCCCCACAAGAACCCAAAAAGCAGATGTTGTAGAGGCAATAAATAAGGATAAAGGGAAACAATAAGTCAATTACACGCACAAATAACAATAATCCTTGTCCTCCAATCCGTAGCAATAAATTCCCTTCTCTACGCCTTCTTGGAGCCACCTCCAACCGCCAAATATCAGAGGCGAACATATTCAACAGCTCTCACGATAGAGATCTCTCTTCTGTATCCAGTTGGCAGTGGCACCCAAGGAATGGGCGCCCGAGTGGAGGCAGACGACGACAACAACAACAAAAAAGCACAGAATACAATACCCAACCTGAGGGGTCCTTAAATTCCATTTAAATTGTTCCAAACGCTAATAACAATGTCCTTGGCAGAGTCACGGGGCGGCTGGGGGATCTGCATCGGTAATGCCAACGAGAGGCAGAGAAAAAAGGGCGCCGCATGAACGGGAGAGTGGATAACAGGCCGAGTCCTGGCAGATTTTTTTTTCTCTCGCTGTTGTGTGCTGAAACAAAGGATGACTAAAGAATAGAACGGAAAGGTGCAAAGGCAATAAATCTTCCAGCGCACCCCAATGGGGGTGAGAATGGACCGAAGGGGATGGCGGGGGCTGCAGAATTATTCATTGCCGATGGTATTGTGTACACACACTTATAACTCCTCTCTTTTGGGTGAGGATTATTGAGGCGACATGAGAGTCGTTGATAAATGATTCATGACGTTTCATTTGTCCACTCAGCTCAGTGGGGCAGCGGCGAGAAGGAGCGGCTTTGTGTCGGTCGTTGAGTCGCTTATTTGTGGGGAGACTGGAGGGAGATTTAATTGAAAATTTGATAGGAAAAGGTGCGAGGGTTCAATGATTTAAGAGGAATCTTGGGTTAGGTTTGTGGGACATGGAGGAAAAACTGAAATCTAGTCCCAGTCCCAGTCCCAGTCTCAGTCTCAGTCTCAGTCTCAGTCTCAGTCTCAGTCTCAGTCTCAGTCTCAGTCTCAGTCTCAGTCTCAGTCTCAGTCTCAGTCTCAGTCTCAGTCTCAGTCTCAGTCTCAGTCTCAGTCTCAGTCTCAGTCTCAGTCTCAGTCTCAGTCTCAGTCTCAGTCTCAGTCTCAGTCTCAGTCTCAGTCTCAGTCTCAGTCTCAGTCTCAGTCTCAGTCTCAGTCTCAGTCTCAGTCTCAGTCTCAGTCTCAGTCTCAGTCTCAGTCTCAGTCTCAGTCTCAGTCTCAGTCTCAGTCTCAGTCTCAGTCTCAGTCTCAGTCTCAGTCTCAGTCTCAGTCTCAGTCTCAGTCTCAGTCTCAGTCTCAGTCTCAGTCTCAGTCTCAGTTTCAGTCTCAGTCTCAGTCTCAGTCTCAGTCTCAGTCTCAGTCTAAGTCTCAGTCTCAGTCTCAGTCTCAGTCTCAGTCTCAGTCTCAGTCTCAGTCTCAGTCTCAGTCTCAGTCTCAGTCTCAGTCTCAGTCTCAGTCTCAGTCTCAGTCTCAGTCTCAGTCTCAGTCTCAGTCTCAGTCTCAGTCTCAGTCTCAGTCTCAGTCTCAGTCTCAGTCTCAGTCTCAGTCTCAGTCTCAGTCTCAGTCTCAGTCTCAGTCTCAGTCTCAGTCTCAGTCTCAGTCTCAGTCTCAGTCTCAGTCTCAGTCTCAGTCTCAGTCTCAGTCTCAGTCTCAGTCTCAGTCTCAGTCTCAGTCTCAGTCTCAGTCTCAGTCTCAGTCTCAGTCTCAGTCTCAGTCTCAGTCTCAGTCTCAGTCTCAGTCTCAGTCTCAGTCTCAGTCTCAGTCTCAGTCTCAGTCTCAGTCTCAGTCTCAGTCTCAGTCTCAGTCCCAGTCCCAGTCCCAGTCCCAGTCCCAGTCCCAGTCCCAGTCCCAGTCCCAGTCCCAGTCCCAGAATTCAAATTGAATGCATGATCGAGCGATACACCTCCAAATCACTTACCACTCGCCATCGCCTGCAGCAGACAATCAATATCCTCCATCCCGACTGACGTCCTCACCTGATGCGGAACACTGCGAACGGGAAGGAAGCTATTTACCATCAACGACAGGTTTCGCAATGAACATGTCAGATTACTGGGTCAGATACACACCCTCCGTGCTGTCGAAGAAATAGAGGAACACCGTAATTTCGGGTAAATGCTCGCGTATCTCAATGTGTTGACCCACTTGGCAGCGGAGCGGGCGTCGCAATGGAGGTGCACATTTGAAGAAGCTCAGCGAACGCCATGTGCCCCACCTCCGCCGCGAAAGGCGATGAAATGCTCTGATGGATATCGTGCTTCCATTGACTGGAGGATTTCACTTTTCAATTTGACAAACAAAACCAACACTCACCGCCAAAGTCGTGCTTCATTTGTCGGCCGAAATCGAGGCCGTGGCATCCCGTGCACACGGAATCGTCCTTAATTCGGTGCTCCGCTGTTTGCTCAGACAGTCCACAGATGGGATTGGCCTAGAACGTGACGCCGCAAGGTGAGTGCGAGGGAAAGTCGAACGAACCGGTGCATCGCTTCAATTCACCAAATACCGGTATTTGCCTAAGGAATTCATCGATCCTGGCATGTGGCGCCGCCCCACCACCCATTCAAAAGTGAAGAATTGTTCGCAAACATTTCAATTTGTGTTGCAATTTGCAAGCGTTATCGACTTCCAAGCACACACATACACACGAGGACCGACTATGTGCACAATGTCTTGAGCGTTGTTTGTGCGCGAGGTGGAAGGAACTTGTAGCTAACGATAGGCACCTGGCACTGATTTACGTGCATCCGGCGGAGGGCAGGCCGAGCCCGATATACGCAAGCGAATGTGGATCGAGTCGTCCTCCTCGAACGGAGCGGCGGATCCTTGAAGGAACGATTCGCAGTCGTACACAGGCACACATTGTTCATTTGTCCGGTTTCTGGGTTTTTTTTTTTTTGCTGGGATCCCGACGTGGAAATTCTGCTGTGAAAGGACTTGGAATTTAAATGGAGGTGGGAAGGGTGTACGACCTCCTGGGACCTCGAGGGAAATATGATGTCTGCAGGATGTTGAAGAAGGCTGAAAGATTTTCTGAATCCGAGTGGTGGCGCTTGTTCGTTAGGGATGTCCATGGATTGGAGGTAAGGGTGGACAGATTGTTGGTGCGTCCTTGGGAAGCGAGGACTTCGATCATCACTGGGAGAGAGAGAGAGAGAGAGAGAGAGAGAGAGAGAGAGAGAGATATATAGAGAGAGAGAGAGAGAGTTTGTGTGTGCGGAAAGAGAAAGGGCAAATTAAAGGAGAAGTTTAAGGGAATGAAGTTTTAGAACCTGGCGTTTAGACAGCGAGTTGTGAGGAAATCCGTAGCTGGAGGGGAAGGGATAGTGGGCATCAGACCAGGTATCAAGGCTCTCAAACCGTCGTGCTTTTGTCGATGATGAAGCGTTTCACAAGCGGAGTCGCGTACCATCCGGATAAATCCGTCCCGGTAAAGATCGTCCACCACGTACATCCCCCCTCTAAGGTCTCTGTCTAAGTAACCCATTTCTTGAAATCTTCATTCCATCTTAGACCTCCACCCACCAAGACTGAAACTGGTGGCGAGGGTTTGATGGCAACCAGCTGGGGTGGGGCTTCCATTCCAACCACCACGACATGTCCCAAATCTCATTTGGAATTCATTCAGCGACACCTTCCACCCTTTTTGTTCGGATAATCTGTGGCTCCCATTATTCATGTCCTTTGCACCTTTTCCGTTGCGTTCACACCGCGGGCCAGCCATCCAACCGAAAGCCAAAACCAACCAAGCCAACCGTCAACCGAAGCGGTTACCTTGTTGCACGAAAACTCAAAAATGCATATCAACACGCCACAATCTGTAGCGCGCAGCGAAAGAAAGACCCGCGCGCTCACAACCGCACACAAACCTCATCAGAACATTAAATAGTAACACTGACGCGGTGCCGAAGCAGGGCAGGGCGAAAACCTCAACTGAACACCGGTTTATAGTTTTATCCCAACATCCACCCCCCCATTCCGCCCCCATCCCGCCAAATCAACAAAACCGTTCCCCAAAAAAAAATCCGAATATGGAAATGTATGGAAAAATCCGTGTGTCTCTGGTGGTGTATCCCTTCGCCGGTCCCTCTCACTTTGACTACACCGCAGCGCCCCGTATGATGCTGGAACGCATAACTGATGCTTTTGGGATTTCTTTGGTCTTGGGGGTGTGCTCGGCACGCTGGCGGGGCTTAAACAGAAACACAGACACGGGTGTACTAACACGGGATTTTCTATGCAAATAGACAAATATTTACTTGCGGTAAACATCTGTGGGCGGTTGCTGTGTCTGTGTGTGTGTGTGTGTGTGTGTGTGTGTGGAGGACGTGTGACTAGTGATAGTAAGCGCGAGTGCAAAAATGTATCTTTATGGGGGATCTCGACTTTGTATCGATGTTAAAGGGGGGTGGCAGGGGTGGGTTTTTTGATGTGACATCAAGGGATGTGACAATGGTGCTGATGGATGAAGTGCCGATGGTTGCTTGTGTTAGGAGTGTGACTCGCATTTGCCCAGATCTGGGATCAACGAGCGCTTGGAATGAGATCCAACAAGGTGGCATCGAAGAAGTCAAATCATTCTTGATACAGTCTGTGCAGGATATGGGGTTGGGAATGGGGACAAGATCTCGAACAATCCAAATGTGGTATACTAAGATCGTTGGCTGAGATGTTGCACACCTCCTATGGTCCAAAGAGGTGAAGCACTGCTTTGTATGTCCCCCTACAGCCTAAAGAGGTCAGCGTTGAAGTAGACGAGGTCCTCCAGATATTGACAACGCACGCACAAAGGACGCAAGACTTTCCTTCAGAGAAGACCAGGACCTTGTTCAACCGCTTTCAGTAACGTCCAAGAGCAGAAGCAGAATGATCCAAAAGGTTGCACAAATATAGTTCTGGCCTTCGACAAAGGACTCAATTCCTTCTTGTGCCATTAGACAGGAGTATTCCGCACTTACTTTTGTCACAGACGTATAGGAGGCTTCGACTCCAACTCCGAAGGACAATGCGGCAAAGGAAGACCAAGCCTCCAGTGGCGCCCAGTGGAAGGGGACCTCAATCAGTTGAACATTCATGGCTGAAGGCAAGTAGCGCAAGCTCGGGCTAGATAGAGGGACTTGTTGGCTGAGGCTCAAGGTCCCCCCTGGTCTGTAGCGCCAGGCAAAGATGGAGAGAATACTCGTAGAATATCGGCCCTGTACACTGAGAAGTCCTCTTTCTGTCCATTATGTCTGGTGACATCAATGTTGTGCGTCCTTCCATGATTGGGGGCATATAACTTCTCTTGCTCTCGTCCGCCACCAGGTCCATTTAAGGCTCTTCCATTTTGAATGTCAGCAAGCGCCTCATCGACGGATGGCTGGGTCCCTTTAAGCATGTCAACTCCATCTCCGTGGGGCACCAGTAGAACAGACTTTTGGAAGATCTTGCCATTGGCTTCTGAGTTTCACACGATCTTCTCAAGAATTGTGCTCAAAAGTTCAGAAGACAACGCATTGCCTCGCCTAACAGATTCATGAGAGCGAGTCCGTTGATGACCTTGATGGAGCGGGAAAGTTCTCCATCGTCATTCTGCACAATTTGGTGAGTTTGGAGGGAATGCTGGTCTTAGACTTGGGCCTGTGTAGCTTGCAAAAGGGTAAGTCTGCCCTGCATGGGTCTCCTCTAAAATCTCCGTACGATGCAAGAAAAAATTTATAAATTAGCTTACGTGCCCCAAGGTGAATGTGTTGGTCCCCTACTTTTAAGGTGAACTCAATTCTTTCTTCAAACTGCAAGGGAACCTTTGGAAATTTGTCCATAACTCAGTTCGAACTACCAATTCACATTCAAAGGCCACCGCACCTTCCCCCCTTCCCTCCAGCAATCAATACGCATCCACATGTGAATCCCTAAACTCCCCAGCACACACCCACTGCTCCACATTCTCATAATCTAATTCAACTCCTGACATAATTCAACCTCTCATGGACAATACAAGAGAAAACAAGCTTAAGATGAGGTCAGACATGATGATGATATACCACCCTGCACCGCACTGTGGCACCATTTCACCATTTCCACACCAACCTACAAACGCGCTCACACCCACACACTCACTCAGACACCAAAGGTTGAAGCGAATGGTGGGAGTGGGTGGGGGGATGACTGTGGCCCGGTGAAAACTCATCTCTAATGGAAAGTGAATTAAGCACGGAACGCCCTTCCCACAATCCCAACATCAACACAATTGGGTTGAGGAGCAGGAGCAGGAGCAGGAGGAGGAGAATAGATATTCGCCGCATAGAAGAGGAAAAACGCAGTCAAATGCAATTATCCTGCTGTTGCCATACAATTAAGCAGCTTCTCCCGCAGCTTGGCTCAGTTGGAGTTCCAGCTGCCACTGGTGCACACTGGTGCAGCTGGTGCTGCACAAAAGCAACACAACCAGAGGACAACCCAGGCAACCATCCCAGCCCAGACAAACACCCCCACAACTGTTTCGCTAATTTCTGCAATTTTTTTTCTGGTGGAGAATGCGGGTGTCCTGCTGCCACTAATGCACTGGAAATGGATTCACAATCTCATCACGACCCAGTGGTGGTCTTTTGACGCGGACACAACTATTCAGTGGGTCAAGGCAGGGAAG
The DNA here is from genome assembly GCA_944738645.1 of Eristalinus sepulchralis. Classification (NCBI taxonomy): domain Eukaryota; kingdom Metazoa; phylum Arthropoda; class Insecta; order Diptera; family Syrphidae; genus Eristalinus; species Eristalinus sepulchralis. The sequence goes on along the minus strand of OX122886.1, from coordinate 5,731,970 downwards.
GGATAAAAAAAAGAGAAGGACGTCAATTGGAAAACGATTCTACGGCCGATTTGTCATCGTTTTGATGATCCCCCTTGACCCATCAAGGGATCATCGTTAAGACGTCTTTAGGGAGCAATTAAGCTCCCCCTTGCCGTGGAGAAATAAAAACAAATTCACGACATCCTGTCGCTAGCAGTTTCTAATGTCCTCTCCGCCCCCACCAACCACCACTTTCTGTCACTTCTCATGTTCATGCGGCGCGTTATTGTTTGCGCTATTGTTGTTCTTCTTGCTGGCTGCGGAGTTGGAGGCGTCATAGTCGGGGGCTCATTTTATTTATTATCCTGTTCCCTCAAAGAGCCGGAAACCGTTCGTTGTTGGCCCTTTTTTCGTGTTTTTTTTGCTCTTTGTCTTATTGTTTCCTCTACACACACACACAGGCATTACCGAGAATTTATTTGTTAAATGCGGTCCTTTGTTGCGTGCAGTGAATCCCTTTGGGGGGGGGGGGTCGACGCACATCCACACACACCCGCATGCACATGCGTGCCAGTGCGTGGGGGATGTGCGTTTAATGAATGCGTGAAGGACAACGGATTGAGTTAATGGATTTTGTGCGGGTGGACGAGCGCGTGCCACGTTGAGTGCGCTCGCATGCCGAGAACTGGTTGACTTCTGTCTGGTGCTCTGCCTATCTGTCTAGGGGCTGCTGTTTCCGGTTTTATTGTGCCGGTTTAACCAAGACGAACGGCGAGAGCCTCTGGGGCAAGTGGTAAATAAATTGACTGCTGACTCGACTGGCGCATTTATGGAACTCATTATGATGTCGAATTACCTTCTGACAGCTCTGTTGTGTCTGTTGTGGGGGGGGGGAGGGATAATTAAGACGAGAAACATGAAGGATTGATTTGTTGCTTGTCAGTTGGGGGAAGCTACGCGATGGATTGCTGTGAGGTTCCACAGTAAGGCAGGTAAGGTTCGGGACTCTACACACGTTGAGAGAATGGAACTTTGGGGAACACATTGGGGAAGGATTTCATCCAACTGCAGGCTGCAGGATTCTGGAATCCCCATACTCATCTGGCAAGAGTGATATAAGCTAGCAAGGCATAGGCAGGGGACCCGGATTGACTTCTTCAACCAAGACTCGACAACATAAAGCTTCAGGTCAATAAGTATGAGTAGTTCAATGTCACAGATGAGTCTATTGCCAGCTTTGTGTGGGACAGACACAAGTTCCTCTTGGTAACTTCAATTGATTCCCATCAGACAAGAGCACAACATTGTTCATGGGGCTGCCTTGGCAGGTTTTGCAGAGCCCTACCCCTCAGACCCTACGGATAGTCTTCAGAACGAAGTGCTTGAGTGATAGTGGCCTTGAGTGTTTTAATTGCCTTCGGTTTGTTTGCACAGCATGGGTTCCCCAAAGCAGTCAATTCGCAAGTTGAAGGTGACCGTACTGCCACCGCAATGCCAGGGTCGCATGTTCGATTCTCGGACTAAGCACCTTGAATTTTCCAAGACTCTACATCTTTCAAGTTCAAAGAGAAAAGTGGTCTGTAGAAGCCTTGGCCGTGGTCTTTAGTGATTGTCGTGGCGTAGTGGTATGTGCTTCGACCGCCGGGGAGAAAGTCTGGGTTCGATTCCCGGACGGGGCACCTCTCATTTTTTCACGGCATCACCTCTTTCGAGTTGCTGACAACACTCAAAGAGTATCAATTGTCTATGAAAAGCTTCTCAAATCTGGCCGTTTGGAGTCTCAAACACAACACGATTGGCTGCTGTACAAGCTAGGCCTTGGTCTCTTCTGGACTGAAGGTCCATTTTATCATCATCAAGGTGACCCATTGTCATCGTGAAGACGACTAAAAACAAGACTTGTGAAGTTGGTACACAAGAGACCGATCTTGACATGGACTGTGTAGCATAGCGCGCCGTTCTACACCAATCAGAGGTCGCCCAAGCTCATGTCTTCAGTTAAAGCACAAGGAAAGCCACTTAACACATCCTTCCAATGCCTACCATTGACTGCAAGAAGAAAGATGTTTCAATGATTTAAGTAAAGAGTGATCCATCGCGAGGTTTAAATTTTCAAAAGGCTTTTCTTGACAGGCCAAGAAGGACTTCTATAACCTGCTCCATGATTTTGGCTCAGCATCCTTTGGCAAGTCATCATGCAAAGACTCATGCCACAACAGCGTCTCTTAACTGATCAGCTGTATTACGAAAATCAGCTTTCGGTGAGAAAATGTTTTTTGCGCGATTCGAGGGACCAACAATGCCCATAGTCGAGTTCAATTTTTGAGTCAGTTGGAGCCTTCTTTGATCTGTTGATGGCGATTTCCGCCACATTCTTATCTGTGCGCACTGTGGAACATATTGGGACCATCAGTGTATCAGTCTCCAGCAATTTGGCACAAACTTGTGTTTAGCAGTCGTGTTTCGTGTCAGGCTGAACGTCTTCTCAACAAACGCACGCCTTGGGCTACACAGCACTCAGTAACAAGTTTTCAACACTTATCAAGCGTAAAGCCATTCATTCTGTCCCTTGTGGTCCCCAGGAATGTATCCCGACTTTCCATCGGCAATTGCGGCAAAAGCCTGTCAGAGCACACAGACCTTAGATGGCTCATCCTGTAAAGTGTTTTGTGGGATGCTCCTTGATCATCAAATTAGAAGAATTGCACCGAAACCCTAGAGTATGCCTGTATCGATCGGAACGGACAGTAAATGGACATCAGTCGGCAGTCGACGAAGGCTGTCGTTGGTCGTACTACTTTCGTATAGAAGACAATGGGCCTGACAGAAGTGGCAAAGCTGTCCATAACTCACTTTCTAAATGGTTTCGAAAATCCAAGACCGCCAAGTGATCAAATCTGTAAAACTAATGGTGTCCCACAAGGTGGATGGCATCTCCTGTCTTATCCGATACAAAACTAGAATCGGTTAGAAATTTCAAAGGCCAAGGATGCCTTCAAAAACATTGCCAACTTTTCGGAGACAAACTTCGCTGCGGGACCAATTTGCCCTCATCTTCACATAACTGCGATCTGTTTTGATTTGTCGAATGACACAGCCATTTGTGCTCGATTGCGAGTCCCGCAGGATTCATCTTAGGGAACACTTCTGTTGATAAGTCAGCAGCATACTCAAAATGACCAAAGTCAGTGCTGGTCCCTAAAGTGAAATTAATTTCAACCAAGAGCACATTTGCCATTCTGTTTACGACACTTAATGAAAATGGAGAAGCCCATTAAATTCCGTAAAAGGACATCCATGTTATTCCCATGACCACCGTCCGTCCGGATTGTTTCAGTTCCCGTTCTCATTTCACTAGCAATTACTTTTGTTGGTTTCTTGTTTTTGGGAAACATTTATTTAGCGCCAATTAGTGCCTCCCACGCAGGACACGGTCGTCCGTGTGAGGCACTGAGTGTGTATTCACACAGTCATTCTCCGCCATTAAGCACAAGGGTTGCCCAAACATGTTACTTCGTTTCGTCCTAATTCTGTGTAAACAATGCCCCAGCAACCCTTTTTCTCGGATTTTCATCACACACCAAGCAGTGGGGTTGGGGGAGGGGGGGGGGTGAGTGTTACCTCTACTCATCGGCCAAACAAAGGATGACCGAGTTAATGTGAGTCTCCTTTGCAGCGTCAAACCGTATAATGGGATGCATTATCCCACCAGCAAGGATACACACCTAGGGATGTGTGGTGTTAGTTTTTGCACTTCGGCGCGTGCTGGAACAATGCGGATCTGAGTTTCAAAATGAATGTGAGAATTCCATTTTTCCAAGGATGCCCCACCCCGTCCCAGCCCCTTTCTCCGTTACTGGTGCGTGCATTCACAATGGGCCTGAAGTGGGTGTAGCTGATGCTCTAAGCCCCCCCCCACCCGACACCCACTCAAACACGGGAGGGAGTAGGGTTGCACACATGCAACAGCCTTTCAATATCCTTTTTGTGTGCGCTTGAGGATAATCAGGATAATCAGAATAACAGCTTCTCCATTGTGAATTGTGTTGTTTTGCCATTGTGAAGTGATTTGTACACAAGCGAAGTTCCTCACGGAAAGGCGTCATCATCCCGTCGACGTTCACGTCAACGAATCTATTTCCACGAGCCGCTGCCACTGCTGCTGCTTGCTGCAGTTTTTCGCTTTGTTTGGGTGGCTTTTAATTTCTCTTCTGCCAGTCGCTCTCGAGAGACACATTGTCCTCGTGGATGGATACCAGTCGCATCTCTGACAAATCGATCTAAATTTCTTTTTTTTGCGCATTGTTCTGCTTAAGTGGGGCAAAGTCGGATAGTGGCGGCAAGGCAAGGCGCGGCGTGGCGTGCTCTGCTCGGGCGAGGTGAATGCGAACAAAGTGCCCTAGTTCTTTGGAATCTAGCTTCGGTGCTGAAAGCTTATGCCATCGCATAAGAATGGCTTTTGTTGTTGAGTGTGTCTAGGAGTCTTGTGCATGAATTCGGTGCTTCTTTTTTTTGAGGTCATGCATGCGAATGTGGTGGGGTGGGGATGCGCGGGCATCGTATTGTTTGAAACTGAATGCAAGGTGTTCGAGCGGTGAAGGCTTTGAAGGCGTGAATGGGGTGGAGAAAAGAAACGAAGTGAATCCTATGAAGAACAGGTGTGTTAGTGAGGGTGTGAGAAGGGATCGCATAAAGAAGGTGTCAGATTATAGTTTGGAGCTGCCACTGCAAAGATCAACGCTCCCGCGAGGCAGACAATGCGTTTCAAGGAGGGTCAGAAACTGCCGAAGTTAGCAAATTTTCAAGGAAAACTTTCCAAATAGGAGACAGAATAGCAAGCAGTTTCAAAAATTAACCCGTTTGGAAGGCTAGTACTGGCAATAAGTGAAAATTCAGACATTTTCGAAATCAAAAACAACGTTTCTGAAAATTAGTTTTATTTAGAGTGTAGGAAGAAGCACGCAAATGAGGCTCAAAACTGCAGAAATTGATGTTTTCAAAAAGTCCCACAGCCAAACACTGTTTTGCGTGAAACTTAAAATATGTCACATATGCCAGTGGGATATTAGAACGCAGAAATTGTCATTTTCGAAAAGTTTGATTGTCAAAAATAAGTATCTTGAAAACAAAAATACGTTGACAAACACCAGGATTATGGAAATGAGACCAGAATTTGTTAGAGAAACTGTTTTCGAGCGGATTTGGGGTCGAAAACGGTTTTCTTGAAGTTTTTGAAACACTTTGCCTATGGAACAAGGACGTAAATGAAGCCAAAAATAACTGAAATCGCTATTTTTTGGAGCTTTCAAAGCAAAAATAAGCAATTCCTTGAGAAAACGGAACATTCGGCAGTGATGGGGATGTCAAAAAAGGTAGAGGTTAACGGTCGGAAAGAAATTTGGAACAGTTTCCTTCAAATTTTGATACACTTGACATACATAGACTTACGAAATAGCTCCACTGAGATTGTAGAATGATGAACGTTTTGCTTTTCAATATGAAAACAGCGTGAATGAGAAATTTGAATATTTGGCTAACAGCAATTAAGCAAAAAAAAGGGGAAAAAATGTTTTCGAAAATTTCTGGAGTCGCATAAATGTATTTTGGGTATCAACAGTCATTGGTGTACACCAAATTGTGCTGAAAATGATTAAAATTTCCGTTTTTGAACGTTTTTGAAAGTTTTTGAACGTTTTTGATGATTAGAACTTTAAAAAAATTTCAGAAAAGTCTGCAGTTAGTCAGTTAATTTGAAGAGAAACAGTGTAAAGCAGTATAAATTATAGGGTTCAAAATCTGTGACGAAAGAGTTGACGAACAATGTCAAAAACAGGTCAAAAAAGCTAAAAATTTCATTATGAAAATTTTTAAAATTGTGAATTGCCTAATTGAGAACTTAAATCGCAGACAAAGACACGTTTTTTAACCCAAAAACTTATGACAAAATTCAGAGTTATTGATGTACGATTCAAAAATCAACATTTTCAACCACCTTTCAACACAGAAATCGGAAGTCCATTCACACACATCATTCAGTACATCCTAGCAACGCCCTGAATAGGTTAGAAACGCCTAAAATCATCGCCACTCATGTTTTCGAAATATGACTGTAAAAATATTTTCTCAAAAATGGGTGTACTTTTGAAAGAGTTCCTTCAATTGCGGATTTTAACATGATTTCAATCCTATTCCGTGCAACTTGTCACTATTTCAGTACTCATCCCTTCCGCATCATCGGCTTAATGAAAGGGATCGTTGGAACAATTTCCTTACAGAAAAATCGAGATACACACTGGTAATTAATTCATCAAACTACCTCATCAACTTCTGTGAAATTCCATCAATCACCAAGGAGATACCCTTCTGAGCGGATGGATGCCGGTAGTCGAGAACCGAATCGTCGTCATCGCCGTCGTCGTCGTTCCAACTATCATGGAGAATGAATCCTTCAATCAAACTTCGTTATGGAAAGTTTCTCCTTGATGTCGATGAGATGGAATGCACAGGGAAAAACTTTATTGTTTGCTCTCTGTCATCCTGGTACGCAGAAGGGGGAAAAAAAAACAACACCCAAGACCCAGACGACGACGAACCATGCTGACGAATTCAGAAGATACAAGAAAAAAAAACGAAACACCCAACAACAACAAATGCAAATATCTTAGAAGAATTTCTGCAGAATGTTGTCTGCCGGAAGCGCCCACACCGCACCCGACAGAGATTGTGGCCTTAGCAACCGAGGAAAGCAAACATTTGAATTTCCTAATTAATTCTCTGTCTCTCCTGATGACTTTGCCTCGTTCCCAGGCCCTCCACCGATTACGACGACGATGATTGCGTAACCCTTTGATGCTGGGGCGGTCTTGCCTCAAAAAATCTGTGCGATAATCCGCACATCGTTCGTGTCAGACGCGCAATTGAGTTCGAGATACCTGCTTGTTTTTCGAATCGGATCAGTATCGCCGCCCGCCCGCACATCGTCCTGCCGGAGTCCATTGTTTCCATTGACTCGTCATCAGATTACCGCAGGCAGGCGAATGGATGACGGGGCATCACATTGTTCGACTGCGGGGGTGGGGGGAGGGTTGGAATTATTGACACAATTGTAATCTCTAATCTCTGCGGGCCTTAATTCACCGAAAATCAACTGATAGCGTGAGGAATGGGCGATTGTCGGTGGCTGGCCAGGCGTGAATATAGATGTCGCATGGATGATGGTGTCGTGACAGCTTTTCAAGTCAACTGGGGTATGGCGTGGGCATTGTGTGATTATGCTCCTAATTGACGGGTCGGTGACGCGCGGCGAACTGACCGAATTGCACAGTTGAATCAGAAATCGGCTTATCACGACATGGACGTTTCAAATGGAAATGGATATCTCTGATTGAGATACAAGCGCGAATTACGTACGTGCGGATAATCGCTGAGGTGTCGGCCAAAATGCACTGCGTCGCGGAAGTGGCATCAGCATGCGATTGGATTGAGCACACTTAACACAGGAGCATTCAGAATTTTGATTTTGTGTAGAATTGTTGAAGAGAGGTCTTAAAGGTTGTGCCAGGGAGCAGAGCGAAGCGAAAGTATGAAGGATGGTAGATAAGCTCGAAAACAAGGCACAACAGAAAGAAGCTGATTTCACTGTTATGTCCTTGGGAAGTTATTTTAAAGTGAAGTCCGAGCAGAGCAGTCGTGTGCACTCATAAGTTCAGCAACTAGCAGCAGTCATCTCCTTTCAAATTTAGACTCTTCTCAAAGGTGCAAGACGCCATTATTCAAATAGTCATTTTGGTAAGACCCCAAGCATGTGCTTTTCGAGCCAGTTTACTTGCCAGAGAGGTCCTTCGAAAATGTACATTTTAAGACGGCCACCAGAAAGCAGGCAGCACCGATGGTGATGGCTCGGGCAGCCATAACCGCTGATGGTCGCTCTCCGTTCGTGTTACTGGAAAGTGGTGTCAAAACGAACGCAACCGTATACCATTCTAGAGGCAAGCCTTGGGCAAGTAATGGGCAAACCTTGGGTAAGTAATGGGCAAGCCTTGGCACGACGTTGACATTTCAACAAGACTCGGACCCCATCTTCGCACTTTTCGGCCATAACTTGGAGAATATGGATTCCTAATGCGTTCGGTGTGCATTCTCGTGAACAAGGTCTTTTTTCTAGGTCTGCAGAAAAGAAGGTCTGAAGCTGTAAGGTCGCATGATCTTAGGCGCCAATTGACGTCGTTAAGCCGTGAAACTGCACAAACTTCTTACGAAAAAACGCCATACTTGTCTGTTTTCTGTTGTCCGGTGTCTATTGTCTGTTGTCTGGTGTCTGGTGTCTGGTGTCTGGTGTCTGGTGTCTGGTGTCTGGTGTCTGGTGTCTGGTGTCTGGTGTCTGGTGTCTGGTGTCTGGTGTCTGGTGTCTGGTGTCTGGTGTCTGGTGTCTGGTGTCTGGTGTCTGGTGTCTGGTGTCTGGTGTCTGGTGTCTGGTGTCTGGTGTCTGGTGTCTGGTGTCTGGTGTCTGGTGTCTGGTGTCTGGTGTCTGGTGTCTGGTGTCTGGTGTCTGGTGTCTGGTGTCTGGTGTCTGGTGTCTGGTGTCTGGTGTCTGGTGTCTGGTGTCTAGTGTCTGGTGTCTGTTATCTGTTGTCTGTTGTCTGTTGTCTGCTGCCTGGTGTTGTCTGTTGTCTGTTGTCTGTTGTCTGTTTCAAAATCCAAAAATCCTAGTTACAGTTCACAGTCATACAATTGTTTTCTAAAATTTATTAGAGAAGCTACCTCTTCAGGAGATTCCTCACCATGATACCGTCTCCTTGATACATTCACAAAAACATGATGTAACATTCAATAACCTTTCCCCACACCCCCTTGACACAATTGAAGACCACCCTCGTACTTCAAACAATTGACGTATGCAACAAATTGAAATTTTGCACCCACCCCCTCCCCTGCATACCGAACACATCTTCGGCGCTCGCAAGTCAACACAACACTGCACAACAACGATAAAGTAAATTGATTGTAGAGCAAATATTGACACACAAACCAAATAGCGAGTGCGGCAACAATCTAAAGGAGGACAAGGATATCAGTGCCACACCCCGGTTCTGAAGGAGGTGCTGTGGGGCGGCCAACTGGCGGGGTGTGTCGCGATTCCATCATCTGTTTCCTAAGTCCACCACTTTACTGTTTGCCACCTTCAATAACTTGTCGGGCTTAAGGACGACCACCCGACATGTGAGGAGACAGAGCGCACACCGTGAATGCAACACTCACGGTCATCCAATTATGACATCATTGTTGATGTTTGCGCGACGAAATTGATTCGCGGACGGATGGGGTCTCCGTTCGCTAACAAAACGGACACTCGACATGGGATCGCATCCTTGACTAGTAGCCTTGGTCAGTTGTCTCATTTTCCGGAGTTAATTCCCACTTCAATTCGCTCTGGAAAGCACTGAAAAGGTGCTCGATACGAGAGTGAGACTGTGTAGTGCCCTTGTGGGTGATGTGTTGTGTCGGGACAACACGTGAAGTTGGCATCATTCACAGACTCGTATGCCACTTCTGAGAGCAGCAGCTTAAGTGGGACGTAATTATCCTCAAACACAGAAGAATACTCTTGGGGATCAAAATAGATGAAAAGACGACTAAGGGGTGAAGTGGGTGAAGAGGTGGGCGACACCATTGTCTGCCAGGATGTAGGATTGCTTAAGCATTTTGTTATCTTTCCTCTTTGGCGATTGTTGGTGGTTTGTGGTGGCTGGAATTCTGCAGAAATCATTTCACTGGATTGTCGCCTTCGTGGTGGATGAGGCGGATGTGCTTAGGGATATGTTCTGTCAGTTGAAGTCAGTAAGGAGTGGACGAGCAAGTGGCGCTGTTGGGATTTTCTGAGGCTCTCTGGCGTATGTGGAACTTTTTTTTTTCACACCAAATCGCGTCTCCGACTTCTAGACCTTAAATCGGGGCCCAGTTTGTAGCTCATATCCATTCCTGGAACATGAGAGGACGGAACTTTCAAGGAATCGATGAACTCTCTGGCGTATGTGGAACATTTTCCATTTTTAAAGCTGACAAACGACTTCATCGGACAGACAACTGCTTGGCAGACTTAACCTGAGGTGGCTTAGCTTCTGATGGCTTGGAGTCGATTGAGGAGAACCAAGTGGCTAAGAGGTCTTAAATTTGTGAGATGCCTCCAGGACATCCCAAGTCTTGCTGAGTCTCAAAACAATTATGTCGGTGACTCTCCTTTACCCCGTTGCAGGAGTGATCTTCTAAACAGTTGTTGTGCTCAAATCCTTTCTCACTCTCAAACTAGACTTCACTAGATGACTCCCTTCAATCCCACAGCCTTCAGACATGCCCCAGACTATCCAAACCATCCGTGCAAATGCAATTTTTTTCGATTTCATCCTTGCCTTCAAATACTCGATCCTGCCTCGGGATCCAAGCCCTTGAACCGCTCCCCCTCCTCTCACCCTTAACGTAAAGTCCACAAACATTGACTATTGTAATTAAAAATAAAGAATCGAGTGAGATGGGAGCGGAAGGAGTTGGTACAAATTCAGAGGCTGTGCAGTTGAGGCTCTTATTTTAATTACTTCAAGGAGCACAACTACCGCAGAGTTTCTCTCTGTGCGGTACACCTTGGCTTCGGCAGTGTGGGGCTGTCGTTCTCTGTCTCTGTCTCGACCGCATCGCACTGTCAGCATCGCCCGTCGGCATCGTCGTCGTTGTCGTTGTAGTTCCGGAGGAGGAACTTTTCTAATATGGAAAATTAAATTTCATGTCCTTTGAAATTGCGCTTGTTTCAGTGTAATTACGGAAACCTAACCCCTCCCAGAGGCGACGTGTTTTGCTTACGATTGTCAATAGCTCAGGCGGCGGTGGTGGGACTTCGGCTGTCGAATTGAATCACCTCGCCGCTGCGACGTCCTTAGCACGAAGGACGGAGTTTTCGGACGACCGACGGAAAAAGTTCCCGAAACTGAAGCTCCGGCGGTGTTGTTCCTTTTTGCCAGCTTCCGTATTTCTTTTATTGCCGATGTTAAATAGTTCGTCCTGGGTCGTTGATTGTTTGTTTGGTTAACGTTCGCCAGGTGCAATGAGCAGGCGGTGCTTTGGGGGAGGTAGGGCTTCAAGTTGCCTCAGGCAGTGTGGAAGTCTGAAAATGCAATGAGGCATTGTCATTGGAAAAGTTGGCAAATAGGGATAAGGACTTTCGCAGAAGTTGTGTCGATAAGCAAAGTGCCCAAAATGATTGCTGCTGCTTTGGATGCTTTTCTCGGTGATTTATTGCTTTGCGTTAACAATTTGCTAATCGATTGGCTTTTGTGATGTTCTGCGGGGGTGACTGGCGGGGAGGAGGAGGAGGAATTTTTTGTTCAATCTGTTTGCCATTTAAAATTCTGCATGGAGAAAAGGATCACCATTTCTAATGGAAATGAACTGGAAGCGGTCTAAAATTGGATGCTTGTGGTACCTCATGACAATGTAAATTTTGTTGAGTGGCATTGTTCACTTGAAAAAATTCAAAAAAAATTAGTAAATGTTGACAAATAGTGGTCCTTGATGGGACTCTTGTGCCATGCCATTGAAATTTCGCTTCATGCCATTTATTTAAATCTGCAAGGACATCAAAATAAGCTTCAAAATGTAGTTCATTGTCAGTGGATAAAGAAATCATGTAAGGGTACGCTTAAAAAATTGGATAAGTTTGAAATGAAACCCATATGAGATGACAAAGGACTCCATAGTCTACAAAATCTGAACAAAGATTGAGTGCGGGAGGCTAGTTTAGTACAAAGCAGCCTTGAGAGTTCTAAGAAAGAGTCGAGCGTGCCGTGTATCAGCCCAGATTGCAGTGAGCACTCATTTATTTAAGGTTTCGTTTCCATTTCAGTTTCAGTTGGTCCGTTCGTCTTGCCTGCCACTCATGCTTTGCATCTTCTGGACAGGTGGGCAGCTCAAGTTGGCTTAGAAACATGGAGACGCATCAGCGGCAGCCTGGCTGTAGGTTTTATTTGGACATACATGCGCTAGGACGCCTTTTCATTTCGCTGTTTACGTTTGCGATCATGGCCGTGTTCGTTCCCTGCTTCAAAGGGAGCGACATATTCAACTAAAAGGGAGCCCCCCACCCCCACATAATCTATTGATAAAGTAGTCGAATGGTCAGTTAATCCATCAAGCTCCAACCGGGTGATCTTCTACTCAGCTTTATTCCCATGGAGCTTTATCAGCTTGTCAAATTTTTAAACGAGTTCATTGAGAATCTTCCGTATCCTCGCGAGAAGACCTCCTGACGGTTCAAATCAAGAATTCATTCATACCTAGGGACAGGTGACACCGCTTATCACTTGCGGTTAAAGGGGGTCGAAAAGCAATGATTTGTGCCCCCCCTCCTTGTAGTACACCCTCTTCCGGTTGCGCTTTCTGTTGCTTGGGTGATAGGACATTTGTACGTCGTCCTGCAAATCGGCTTTGACTTCGCAACTGCAGTGATGACTGTTGGCTTGAGCCGTGTGCTGTGTCGAATGTCGTGCCGTATTTTGAAGACGTAACTTTGTCAGTATTGAGATAAATCACATTTGAGTTGACAGCCAACGAAATAGGCAGAGCCCTAGCCACTGGAATCAATCGCCAAGGTTGTCATCGTGGGTCGAAGTTTCTCCAGAGTTCATTCTGGCTCAGAAAATTCAGCCATCTTCACTCAAAAATGGTATAACATGGTTGGCTTCCAGAAAAGGCAAATTTGAAAAGCATCAGCAACGCAGGAACAGAGGACAAAATCCAAATTTCAAAAGCGAGAATTTTTTGCACCCTATCCTTGACTGTAGCCTTGCTCAGTTACACGCGATGTCATCTTTGACACTCCACTGAAGAGGAGAAACTTGCAACCTGTCTCAAAATCAGCAACAAATCGGTCCCACACAGCATATCATTCTCGAAACTACCCCGTCTTCAGCATGCACTTATGCGGACTCCCCTTCCCAGCAGAGAATGTTAAATTTTATAAAGAAAGTCTCATGACTTAAAATACCTGGCACAAGGTCTCCGACCCTCCGAAAGACGAGAGCCTACCACAAAGTAAGCCCCTCATTACTTTCCCTTTGCTCGCATCGTTCAAAAGCTCCATTGAAAACCATTAAGTCTAGTTGTGCACACAACTCGTCGTATGCGAGTTTGCATTTTGTGCTCCCTGACGTCGGCTAGAGTGCAGCGTATCCTTGGAAAGACGAACTAAAATCGATACACGGCCACGTAGACTTACTTTCCTTCATTTTGGTGCTCGAAATATTCCTGTGTACGCTCATGAATGTAAAGTACGTCTTACATCCGGTGACGATGTTTTCGACGGATCGTGGTCCTTCTTCGTCGTCGTTGTCGTCGTCGTCGTCGCCGTTGTCGTAGGGCTTTTTATTGGGACGAGACGTCTTCTGTTTTGCCGCGACGCAAGAATTTCAGTTTTCTTTCATTAAGCTGTACGCTCGCTCACGTCCTCGGGTGCCCCCCTCGGATGCTGCTCTCTTGGGTACCATACTCCAACATACTGGAAAATCACGGACAGGTACAGGTAGCAGAGAAATGCTTTCGTCGTCGTCTCCTAAAGGGATCCCTGCTCCCATGCATGTCCTTGATTCTCCAGCCATGAGTGGCCCTTTCTTTGCGAGCAATTAAAACGGGTTGAGTTGTTCGGTGTGCTATGCCAATGCGGTGGAGGGGGTGGGGGGTGGAGGAGGAGGGTTAATAGTTGTTGTTCGTCATTTCTTCGCTTCTGCTGCTTCTCCACTGCAGGTGCTTGCTTTCCTCGCTTTTTATGGATTTTCATTATGCACCCTTTCATCGTTAATCCGTTCTGGTGATGCATCAGCATATAGACGGTGCCAATGGCAGGCATCCCCCACACCGTAAGAGCCTTCTACCCGAGAAGGTGCTTATCGTGAGGTAATCAGAGCGAAGTGGTTGATAATTAATCGTCTTAGCTAGACTAAAGTTGAGGGGGCGACAATGAAAATTGAATCTCTGTTGAGTACACTCCCACTCTCTGAACTTAACAAAAGTCCTTGGATGTACGGGCGCTCCATTAGCGTGGAAGAGATATTTTAATATGAAGTGACTGCAGAGAAGGGAATTAGCCGGGAGAAGTAGGAAGGTCTTCGAGAAGGCTAATGAGCCAACAGACCTGTGATGGGAACATGGCGGGACTTGAACAATGTCGGGAGCCCTTACTTGACCTAGTCACTTGATTTCGTCTCCTTTGTACCCGAATTTTAGAACCTTTCCGACATTTTGAAGGGAGTTACGGATTCCAGGAGTTGAATGTGCCGCCAACTACTTTTACACGAGGGTAGCTAGACAAATCTTGGACACCAACCAGATATGGGAGTACGAACCGCGTCTCAATAGCAATTTCTAGGAAATGTGTGTATGCACTTGGACAAAGCTAAACTGTTTTCAATGTCGGATTTTGAAGTCCTTAAAAGTCACAAAATGTATCTGGGAAATGACTTAATTGATAAATTGATCTCAATGAGCCACCGTTTAAATTCGATCCCCTACAAGGACAATTCTCAAATTGAATGTATACAGGCCCCACACTCCTAGCAATCAAGAACAATTCACAGGAAGGCCTTCCCGTCGTAAATCATAACCGTAAATCTGCGCCGTAATTCCGCAAATACATCCTCATCGGCAATAGGTCACGTATTTGTGCCGGAACACATTACGAAACGTATATCATATCGGCCGCAGCAAAACGTGTCAAATTAAGGCGATCCCCTCTGTGCAACAGAGCCTTCCTCCTCCCACTCAGAGTCGAGTTAACGCACTTTGGGATGAGAGGATAGAAATTATTCATGACACCAGCGCACATCGCTATGCATAGGACTTGCATGGGGGGCGCGGCAAGGTGGTGGATTTGAAGACATAAAAATGCAAATGCCCCTACCTCTGGTGAGTGTCCTTTGAGGGAGACGCTGCAAGTGTAAATATTTATAAGCAGCAGCAACATGCATGTCTACAGTAGCGCATCGTGAATTTCAGAACTCGTCGCCGGGTTGTAGTGCACTCTCTCTTGAAAACTCGCTGAATTGCAAGGCACAGACTGGATCTGGAGAAGAAATGGGTTGTGGAAGCGAAACTAGGGAAGCGACTTGAAATGTGAAAAAGAAAGATTTGAGATTGGGAAACACAACTTTCAAGTCAAAATTTTGAGGGCAAGGATAATTTAATTCTCAGAAGTCGGAAATCGGAAGTCATACAATCATCAACCAAAAATGCAGAAAGGAGAAGATTGCTTTAGTTGCAGTCTTCGACTCCGAATTTAATTCTGCTTCAAAATTTTACTCCAATTCCGACGTTTAGTTAGACTCCGACCCCATCTTCAATTCCGATGAAAAATTCGGACTCCTAATTCGACTTCAACTCCGAATTCATGTCCAAGTTCAACTTTGACTACGAATCTGAATTTGAATGCCACACTCTCTCTAACTGCAATTCCCATACCGAAAACGACTGGAACTCCGAATTCGTTTACGACTCCGAAAATATGTAATTCTGTCTTCAAATTTGACTCCGATTCAGACATTGAGTAAGACAATGCTCTAACTTCAATTTCGACAAAAAATATGGTTAAGAAGCCTAATTCAACGCCGAATTCTAACTCCTAAAGCAAATGTGTCTCTAACTCCGAATTCGAATACGACTCGGTATCCAACTTCATTTGCGATGGCCAATTCTACTACAACTGCAAATTTGACTTCGACTCCGACTTGGAATGAAACTCTGACTCCAACTTCATTACCGATACCGAATATGACTGTAACTCCGAAATCGATTCCAACTCCGAATTTCATACCCACTTCTTATTTGTCTTCGACTTTGAATAGAACTCTTTCTACAACTTCAATTTCGATACCGGATACGCCCACAACTCCGAATTTGATTCCGACTCCAAATTTGATTCCGACTCTGAATTGAGTTTCGACTCGGAATTTTCCTTCGACTTGTACTTCGAATTTCACTCTGACTCCGAAATCAATTCCGACTCCGAAAACAATCCCATGTTTGAATCAGACCTTAAACTCGACTCCGACTGCCATGCGTGTCCCCTGGTGGCGGTTTCTAGCCTCCTTGTCGTAAGGATAGGAACCACACTTTACAGACTCTGAGCTGGAACCAAGGCGAATACCGACGGCTGAGATTACGAAGCTTGGCATAAGGAAGTACCTGATTCTAGGAGTACGAACGGCTGGTTGAAAACGAGAACTCATCGTCAGCGACCAAGGCTCATGGGCAGTAGTCGCGAGCAACACATTAGCTCATCTGCTTGGAACTCTCTCTCTAGTTTGGACAACCTCCAACTCCAGCTTGTTCTCTGCTCTAACTCTGACATTTGTCTGGGTTTCGCTACAAGTCTGGCCCATAAAGGATCAGAAACTGCGGAAACAAGGTTCTCTATTCCTAATTGCAAGGTTGCTTTGAAGGAATATCTAGAATTATTCCTCGTAGCCACACGCGTCACTCCCCACCTTCCTAAGTCACTTAGTGAACCAGCAGATCACTGTAAATTCCTAAGGGCCATGTCGCTCCTTTCCACTCCGTCCCCGCATTTGCACCGTCCCCATGAGCCATGAAATCCAAGAGGCGCAACTCACTGAAACAACAATTTCCCACCCTCCTAGCGACAATTGAAGTAATTGCCTCCTCAAGCCTCCTCTGTCGACCAGTTCATCGCATCATCTGCTGCCAGGTGTGAGCTTCAGCTCAAAGCGGCCGCACACGGCTAGTGGTGGGTGCTCAACGAGAAGGGGAATATCAGGCGTGTGGAGGCGACAAGATCTTAGAACCAGGTGCTTCCGCTTGTCAAACTTCACACTTAATCGACATTTCAAAGAATGCACTCATTTCCTCATCAGGGAGCCAGCTTTTGTCGTCGTCTGTCGCTTACAAATGTTTCGTGACTCGATTGCAATTCAATGGCTTCGAACGTCTTGGCATTGTTCTCACTTTGTCATAAATCACCTCCCGTCACGAATACTTTCGCCAATTTATCACAGCCCGCCTCTGGCGGCCCATATGTGCCCCGTCTCCAGCTGAAGATTATCCTTGAACAACTTTCCCGAATCCTTGGCACAATTAGAAGAAGGACTTCTTACTGCACAGCTGTCCACCGCACACACATCAGACTCTCCGTCAAGTTTTTAAGTTGCAACGACTTTTGCATGCAACGCTTCTCACGAGAGGGGGTGCAGGGAGAGGCACGTAAATATTTGTGTGTGCTGATTTTGTCGAAGCATAACTCTCCACCACACACATGTGACGACGACAACTCACTCCGAGATGAAGGATCTGACAATTGAGAGACAGGCACTTCAAACCAACGCCCAACTCTTGGCTTTCTTGAGCAATCAATTATTCCGCCCGACGCATAGACAGTCCCCAGGCTCACTCTCTGTCCGATGCAAAGATATGCAAGAAACAATTCTGAGTCTTATGGCCGGAGGCCCGAATTTCAGACGACCATTGTGCTGAGATGGACACTGGTTGGGCGATAGACGACCACTGACCTGAGACTGGCCATATGCAGGACACATCCACTTCGAGGAGGATATATGGAATGTTAACAGAACAGAAGATGGACAGCTGAGTTAAATATTCAGCTGACATGACGTTATGTCTGAGATGAGTGCTGGGAGACGACTAATTGAAGGGAATGGAGCTGAAGGAATGGCGTGTCCTTAACGAATTAAGGAGCAATTGCAATGGGAGATAGTATCATGGATTGAAGTGGAGATTGCATCTGGGTGTAGATGGAAATCATTTAAAAGTTAAACTGGAGCAGGAACTTGAGGGGGAAAGAGGTTTTGGATCGGAGACGGATTAAGTAGTGTCCACAGAAGGCGCTGATTTTGATCGTAGCACAGAGGGGTTCATTTTCTCTGACTAGCACTGGTTTGGCTCACGTTCTGACGCAGTTCTACTCGAAAAGAGATCCATTTGACCAAGCAGGGCATAAGAAAGGACGTAATGTGACTCAGAACCGACTTTCGGCTTAAATGAACCGAAATGACTCCTGAAACCCATAACTCCAAGGATCCTTCAACGTGGCTAATGATGTCATGACTGGAGACGAGAGCTAAGGGTCCAGAGGCAGCCACTTTAAAAACATCGTTCCACAGGAAGTTGTTTCAAAGAAAACAGAAACTCGTTCCGATTAGTAACAGCCTCCTCCGCTTGAGCCACAACTTTGTTGTCTGCAGCTAATTCATATGATACCACGGTTTCCTGACTTAAGCCGACAGACTGCTGGGAGACGGTACGGCTCTTACTCCTCTGGAACCTCTTTCTCTAGCTCGACAGTCTACTGGGCTTCACCTCTACAGCGTGTGTCCTTGGAGCCAGAGCCTCTTCCTTTGAACGCACTTCCTCGTAGTGAACACCGTGCCAACTACCTGTTGAACCTCTCATCCGATTGTCTCGAGAGACCATTCTCCTCTGCAGCCGGCCACGGCTTCCATCTCCTGAGCCCTCCATCTGAGTCACGGGGTTCACCTCTGCAGCAAGTGTACTTGGAGCCAGAGGATCTTCCTTTGAACCGACTTTCTGATGGAGGACACCGAAGCACCTGGCTGCTGAACCTCTCATGCGATTGTCTACAGAGCCCGTTCTCATGTGCAGCCAGCCATGCCATCCATCTCTGGCGCGACAGTCTACAGAGCCACGGGCTCCTTCTCTAAAGCGAGTGTCCTCGCAGTCAGAGGCTCTTCCTCTGAAACGGCTTCTTGATGGAGGACACCGTAGCAACTGCCTACTCATGTGCCTCTCATGTGATTGTCTACAGAGCCCGTTACGGCTTCCATCTCTGTAGTAAGAGTCTACTGAGCTGCGGACTCCTCCTCTGAAGCGATTGGCCTCTAAGGCAAAGCCTCTTCCTCTGAGACGACTTCGGCACCGAATAGGCCTTCCCTCTGAACCGACTTGCAACCAAGCCACGATGTTCTGCTTTGAAGTGTCTGCGGAGCCACGGAGTTCCCCATGAAGTCACTGTCTACTGGGCAATAGCTTCCTTTCCTGAAGCGACTACCTACAGAAACACGGCTTCGTCCTGCGAGCGACTATCTACGTGTCCAGGCGTTTCCCTCTAAAGTGACGGCTGATGGATCCACGACTCCTTAACCATGATTTTCGCTCCACCCATGGAACGATCTCTAACTCAATAGAAAGTCAGGATGTCTGTCCACAGGCCACAGTCAGACTGTCTAAAGAATTCTCGATGCCAACCCCATGCCAACTGGATTCCCCTAACTCAAGAGACACGTTTCACACACCCTCCACTCTCTCCCCCCAAAGTCAGAGAATGAATTCCTAAACTCAGTGTCTCCAAGATTTCCCTCCGCTCACACACGCACTCAACCAGAACCATCTGATTTAATCGCTCCAAGGGTGGCGCACCCGCGTCAAAGCAGAATGCGAGGCAAAATCAATGAGCGTGCCGAGAGCTACACGTGCCGTTGGTTAAGTCAATCACGACTCGATGGAGATTCGAAAGGATCAGCAGTTGCCAACAGTCCCTTCAGTCGTGAGACACTTGTCTGTGGGGAGTATTATCTTTGTTCTGCGTGTGCCATGCGACGCTGGCACCGGTCCAGAAGAGATGTGTCGCAGTCAGGGCGCGTGGGGGAGGGGGTGCTGATTGAAAAACATCAGGATCTCATTTCAATTGCAAAATCTTGCTGGGAACCCAGAGCAACCCCTCCATCGATACGAACGCAAATTACCTCCAGTTAGAACCGTGTAAACGGAAACCAACCAATAAACCAATTTCCACTCCATCCCACGCCCCACAAGTAGATTCCTCAAATTTCAAAGCCACTGCCCCCTCTCACCCACATCAATCGCATTTGTGAAAGGCCCGGAAGCGGCACAATAGGCAACACCTTTCCCGAACAGAAAGAATTCCTTAGACACCTAATTGCCGAACGCAAACTTGCGGCCAGCAATAGAAGGGCTTGTGTCGTGGCTTAGAACAAAAGACGCACCTGCGGTGGAGGGAGGAGCCCTTTCTTCTGGTTGCCACGGTGCACAGACACCGATTCCCGATGGGCCCTCAGCCAGGAGACGCCACAATGTGGAATTAATTCAAATTGTCTCCGTGCTGCCATGGTGACGGTGACTGCTTCAATTGTGTTTGGGAGCCTGGCGAGAGGGAGGTGGGGGGGGCACAGCATAGTGTTTAAAAGGATTCCAAGGGATGATGGATTGTGATGGAATGTGACAGTGACGGGGTGGGGTTGGCACTGAGGGCGCTTCAAAGTGAAGTTTTGCACAACTCACCGGGAGGGCGATGAATGGGGCCTTAGGGGGGGCGTCAAGCGATAAATTTGTAAAATCCCTCCTTTTGACTTGAATTCATTTGATTTCAGATGGAGGGTGAGTTTGCCTGCCCAATGAACTAGACTTCTCACCTTAAGGCGGCTTGCAGATGGTGTCTTAGCGGCGGAAGAGAAATTCGTGGCTTAGCAGACCGTCATCACCTAGAGAGGGGCACCGCCGTGCAAGACACAAAACTTTTCGTGACGCAGTTCCTTCAGTCTCTCCAGGAAGTCTTGGGACGATAGACAGTCGCATCAGAGGAGGAAGCCGTGGGCCGGTAGATAGTCGCTCCAGACGAGTAAGCCGTGAGTCGGTAGACAGTGGCATCAGAAGTGGAAGCCGTGGCTCCGCAGACAGTCGCTTCAGGAGAGGAAGCCGTGGGCCGGTAGACAGTCGCTCCAGGCGAGTAAGCCGTGAGTCGGTAGACAGTCGCATCAGAGGAGGAAGCCGTGGCTCAGTTTAAAGTCGCTTCAGGAGAGGAAGCCGTGGGCCGGTAGACAGTCGCTGCAGACGAGTAAGCCGTGAGTCGGTAGATAGTCGCATCAGAGGAGGAAGCCGTGGCTCAGTTTAAAGTCGCTTCAGGAGAGGAAGCCGTGGGCCGGTAGACAGTCGCTGCAGACGAGTAAGCCGTGAGTCGGTAGACAGTCGCATCAGAGGAAGAAGCCGTGGCTCAGCTTAAAGTCGCTTCAGGAGAGGAAGCCGTGGGCCGGTAGACAGTCGCTGCAGACGAGTAAGCCGTGAGTCGGTAGACAGTCGCATCAGAGGAAGAAGCCGTGGCTCAGCTTAAAGTCGCTTCAGGAGAGGAAGCCGTGGGCCGGTAGACAGTCGCTCCAGGCGAGTAAGCCGTGAGTCGGTAGATAGTCGCATCAGAGGAGGAAGCCGTGGCTCAGTTTAAAGTCGCTTCAGGAGAGGAAGCCGTGGGCCGGTAGACAGTCGCTGCAGACGAGTAAGCCGTGAGTCGGTAGACAGTCGCATCAGAGGAGGAAGTCGTGGCTCAGTTTATAGTCGCTTCAGGAGAGGAAGCGGTGGGACGGTAGACAGTCGTTTCAGGAGAGGAAGCGGTGGGACGGTAGACAGTCGCTTCAGGGGAAGTCGCCGTGGCTCCGCAGACAGTCGCTTCAGGAGAGGAAGCCGTGGGCCGGTAGAAAGTCGCCCCAGAAGAAAAGTCCTTCGGCCGACGGACAATCGGCTTAGAGTAGACGGCTTTGGCTGAACAGATTGCAACATACGAGGATGATGAGGCTGGGCAACCAGCTTGCAGCTCTGGAACGTGTCGAAAACAGTCATCAAAAAATAGTGGTAACTGAATCAGCGAAACTCTGCACACCCCCCCCCCCCTCTTCCCCCACCACTCAGTTTTTCATCACAGACACTCCCGAAACTCCATTTGTACGCACATTAAGTTTCTGTCACACAATCCAAAAAATATTGAAAGAGAAACGATTTCGAAAGCAAATCGAAAATGAATCTGAATTGATGTGCAGTTTCCAGAACGGCGAGCGTCATCCAGCTAAAGGAGAAGGGAGGCGAACAAAACACAAAATTTCAAACATCCATCACTTGATCGGGAATAAATATGAAATTCAATGTAAATTGACCTCATCCACCAGCGGGCAGCGGCAGCGCCAGCGAGCGAGGAGCGGGGACACGCTGACCGGCGCACTTGAAGTGGCCACACCACGGCGAGCAAATTGATTTATAAACTTCGCCGCCGCTGCTCAGCACACGGCACAGCGCCATCCACTCAGGAGTTGCGACTTCATTAACGGACGTATGTTGCAATTCAATCAATTGCTGCCCTCTCGTGATGCAATTTTTGTTGCAGCGATTGAAGTTTTCAGGACGAGGACGTCCTTCAGTTGAGTTGAGGACTTCGAGGGTGGGAGTGGGCAGATGGGTGCGTGATCAATGCGGGAAACGAGGTGTGGTTGCAAATCAATTAGGAATTGATTTGAAATGGAACCGGTGCGGATTACCTGATGGCAAGGGAGTTGGGCGGTGGGGGAGCCATTTAGGGTTTGGTGTGCGAAGACAGGATAGACGGGAGTCTCGAAATGGCTCGCCTCTGAATGTAGTCATCTTGATGGGAATCCAAAGGTTGGGCTGCTGAAGTGGGGCTTCTGAAGTTGTGACTGTAAATTAGGGACTATGAAGTGGGAGGCTCTGTATAGGAACCTCTGCAAGGAGGCATCTTTAGAGAAGCCTCCGTAGCGTGGCCTCTTGAGAGCGACTCCGTAGAGTGGCCTCTGTAGACGGGCCTCCGTATGGTGGCCTCTGTAGAGGAGCCTCTGTAGAATGGCTCCGTAGGACGGCTTCTGTAAAGGGTCCTCTGTAGGGTGGCCTCTGTAGAGGGCCTCTTTTGGGTGGCCTCTGTAGGGTGGCCTCTGTAGTGTGGCCTCTGTAGAGGGGCCTCTGTAGTGTAGCCTCCGTATTGTGGCCTCTGTAGGGTGGCCTCTGTAGTGTGGCCTATGTGGAGAAGCCTCTGAAGACGGGTCTCCGTAGAGGGTTCTGTAGGGCTTTTGTAGACGGGCCTCTGTAGGTTGTATCTCTAAAGTGGGGCATCTGTGGACAGGTCTCTGAGGTAGGAAATTCTAAGACCAACCTATTAAAATGAACCTCCGAGGATGACTTTCAAAAAATGGCCGCCGAAGAGAAGTCTTTAAAAGGGAGGCCTTGGTAGACGGGTTCTAAAGGCGGGTTGTGCAGAGTAGTCTCTGGAGACTGGTCACCTAAAACAGATCCCTAAGGATGAACCACTAAAGAGGGTACCTGAAGATTAGACTCTGAAGATGGTCCTTTGAGATGAAACCTCGGAAACCGGGCTAAATGGAAGGCACCTCCAAAGGGTGGGTCTTAAAACGGGCCTTCAAAAGTGGTTGTCTACAGACTGACCTCCAACTACGGGTGTCTAAAGAAAGGTCTAAAGAGGAGGGTGTCAGAGAATGTCCTTAAAACATGTCCCTAAGAGCAAGCAGAAGATGGACCTCAGATGGAGGGTTTTTGACAGAGAGGGAGAGAGAGATCGACTTCCCACTGCAGAACAACTCAAGCCCCTATCCCAAATAGGGTGTAATTAATTTTTCAAATAAAAACACTAAGTAGCAGTCGGCCAATTTACCAAAACAAACACGATGCGAGGGCGCACAATCCCCCCCCCACTTCCCTTCTCACCACACAAACATTATTTACCTTACGGCAATTAAATGCGAAAAAAGAATTAAACATAATTTAATGATTAATTATGAAATTAATAAACATTCAAGTTTATGCAAATACACGCCACCCCATCCTCCCCAGCGCACATACAACCCTCTTTCCCGGCAGACAAACAAAATAAATTGCTTTGCACTGCTGGTCCTACTAATGGAAGCGGAAAATTAAATAGACTGAGATGATAATTAGGCAGAAATATTAATAAAAATTATTTGGCGGCAACCACAAAAAAAGCTGGTTAAATCGAACTTGATGCAGGGCATCAACTTTAAACGGAACGAATCCTGTTTGGCATTAAATTCGATTTCGTAATCAGCAGTGGTTATCAATTCGCAATTGGATATGACGTTTTTAATTAATCTGCGCCTACTATTGCAATCGTAAATCATTCGATTACTGTTTGATATTCGATGGTAAACGTAGAATTATCATAGAATGTTAAAAAAAAATATTCAATTTGGATGGATAGGGGTGCGAGGTTAGGGAGAATGAAATAAATGACATTTGATGTGTTTCGATGTTTCCGTGAAAACATAGAATTCACAAAAAAAAGTGGTAAAAATTGAATTAATTGTTTCCAAATCATGTAGCACGAATAAATAATGAATTTGACTTTTTGTGGGATTAAATATGAAACATAGAATTAACATAGAATGAGACTATATTTATTAGAATCAATCAATTAGCAGAGAAATGTATGCGCATGATTGTGAAAGTCCTAGTTAAGTTAAGAATAACTAGGTTTCAAGTACGAAGAACATGGAAATAACGACGAACTAAACTTAAGCGAACTTCAGATATTCTTGTTTTCTAAGAAAGTTAATCCAAAGTAACTGATAAACGTATCTTATATGCATCGTTGTCCATTATTTAATTAAATGTATAATTCATGTATACATAGTTCATAAAAACATAGAATAAATATAGAATTCACTCAACATAATCCTTTTTCGAAATTTTATTCATTAGTTGTAAAAAAGGAAACTTCCAAGTTCATCATTTCTTATTTTCAATTAATTTAAAAACATAGAACAAACATAGAACTCTTACAAAAATCAATTTCTTTCTCTTCCAATGACACCATAGAGTTAGTTGTGGGAGGAAAGGAGTACAGGAAGACATCAACTTCGTATGACAAGAATTGTAAACGTAGAAAAAACATAGAATCTTCCCAACCAGATGCAAAGGCTTAAAATTCTAACTTCTACAAAGAATATGCGTAAAATTGGTCTTAAGCGAGAAGCTTCTCCTATCTGATAACTTCTCAAAAAGTGTATGTCCCATATCAGTCACGTACACGAATCTCCATCTCCCACAACGGCATCAAATTTTCTTTCATAACGCTCTCATATGCAGGGAAATGCATCATTTGTCTACGTTCCCATCATCGATGAATTTCCAAAGTGTATACCGGATACCACGTACACCCACACAACCACTATTCAACTACCGGACAAGAACGTGTAACACCATCCGCCAGGACAGAGTTTCATTGGAGGCGACAACACCGACGACGACGACGGCGACGGCATCAAGTAATTATCCTTCACATTGGCTAATTTACATGTTCTCGCACAGTTCCTCATATTCATGCTAATTGGCAGCGAAATTGCCATGTAAATGTGTCGCGGGAATTACTGCTCGTTTGTAACGTGCTGGTGGCTTAACAGCAGAAAAGTGCTTCTGTATGGTCAACGCGACATATGCTGGATTAAGTTTCGGGGAACCTCATTTACGTGGAACTTTGTAGGACAACTGTAGATCGAGGACTTTAACAGGGACACTCAG
Organism: Eristalinus sepulchralis; assembly: GCA_944738645.1. Lineage (NCBI taxonomy): Eukaryota > Metazoa > Arthropoda > Insecta > Diptera > Syrphidae > Eristalinus > Eristalinus sepulchralis. The sequence continues at coordinate 5,706,644 of OX122886.1, read as the reverse complement.
TCAGTCACCTTGTGACTGCATTGAATGTGAAATCATTGCTGGTATGCACCCCACCACACCTTCTCCAAACCTCATCCATGCGTCTGCACCTACTCAACCTTATCCTCATTTCTGCCCCCACCACCTTTACCCACTTCATTTCAAACAACAATAAAACTGTTCACATTTTCTGCGCCAATTGTCTTATTCCAGTTCACAGCGCTGTAAATCACTCGCAACTCAGTGGGAGTGAACTCCTTGAAAGTAATTACGATTGTCCTCTGCGAAGGAGGTCAGTAATTTTCTGGCTCAACGAAAACTCAAGAGCTGAACGAGCGAGAGAGCAAGCTGAGCTCGAGCGCGTGCAAAGCAGTCGGAGAAAAACAATTAAAATCGCCTCCGCACCATCATCCATCCACCCACCCACCACCCTCAGTTAACCAACCAACGACCAGAAGGTAGTACGCGCGCAGTCAAGCCTCTCAGTCGTGGCTCTCCCTTCTTAAAGGCGAAGTTGTTTAAATTTATTTGTCAACCACTTAAACTGAGCAGAAGCGAAAACAGAAAAAAAAAACAAAAATAAATTCTGAGCCATCTGAGCCAGCAGCGAGCGCCGGTGTTGGGTGGCTGAACAAAAGCGGCATGGGGTGCGTTCACGGGGGCGATAAGTGGATGTTTTGAGGGGACGATGATGGCATGGGCGGCGCGCAACGGAGACCACGAAGGTGAATGGAAACTTAGGGAGGTCAACAATTAAAGCGCGCAAAACTCATTCAAATGAATAACTTTTGTGGCAACCGGTGAGAGGGCAGGAAACCAATTCAGAAGGACTAAGTTTGTGATGAGAGATATGACCGCAGGTAATCGTGAGATGCTCACTGCTGGGGCCATTGTAAATGATTCTGGAGAAACTGTGACATTCCTTGGGTTTGTTTTCTGTCAGCAAATTTGTACCAGTTTTGTGAATTTTTGAAGTTACAGATGTGCGCCTAGCGAACATACTCTGGCCGCAATTCTAGAGGAGTCTTAAACGGGGTTGGCTATGAGATCGAAAGGGATGCGATTCAACAAGGTGTCACTATGAAGAAGACATCATAGACCACTTCAGAACGATATTTAAAACATGCTGGGACATCGCAGGGTTGTCCTCCTTGTCTGTGACTTTTTATCGAAAAAGCAGCCATCGTAGCAGACGTTAGCCTAGGAAGGAGATTACTTCGACATCGGCTAGAGGGAGAAATGCCTGTCAGACATTGGTCCAAGCTTACAATTCCTGCTCAGACATGAGCCTTAATAAAGTGGACTTATTCAGACACAGGCCTGGACAGACGCATTATCAGACACTGGTCTAGACGAACAACTGGTACTCAGACATCGATCTAGATGAACGACTTATGATCACATTTTAGGCTAGATGAACCAATTTGAGTCAGATATCGGCTAAGACCAAGTAACTCTACCTCAGACAACGACCCATGACAACCGGACAACCCCTCGACAGTCATCCTTGTCACCCACCCACCCGCAGCGCATGCCTCTGCAAAGAATATTCTCCCCTCGAATCAATTACATCCACCCCCCTCACTGTTCCCGACAACATTTCACGCCTTCTACTCGATCTTTCAATTTGCCCATCGCCTCCGTAATTATTATTCCATTTCTCATCGAAGGACAGCCAACACAAATCATCGCAGTCATCCACGCCTCCGCCGTGGGCGCACAGAAGCGTGGACACGATTAATCAAATTCACCTCACTAATTGACAAACTACACAACCACGTCGCCACGCGGCCGTTCCGCCGTCGACGGCGTGGAGCCTATCGCCGTTTGATTCACTCTGACAGGCGAAGTCTTAATGACTTCATTGGAACTCACCCCCGTCAAAGGAACTTCAGCACAGTATTGTCAAAGCCGAGAGGTATCCTCTCAGACCTGTCCACCTCCGCGATTCATTCGGCCCTGACATGCGAGGCCATCATTAGGCTTCCATTGCCGCACTGTGCGATTCTGGGAATTCCATGATTGCGTGGAATGCGGCGGATACGTTCAGAGGAAATCTGCGCAAAAAACTCTTAGATTCCCTGGACGTGACACAAATCCGTCATCATCCTGGTGCGCGACAAAGACCCGCTTAATGCGAAGTGGATTGCTACGCGAACAACTGGCACTCGGCTAAGCTGCGGCGCACACACGGCGACAAGGCAAATTATTGGGTAATGACGATGCAATTCAATCCTTAAAAGCCGATTAAATTGCCTGCACCTCTCATCATCCCGGCAGACGGAGCCTGTCGTCGAGCTAACCACATTACACGCTGCACGGCTGCCGCTGACTAATGGAAAGTTTTAAACGCTTTAAAGTTGCATGAATTTTAATTTCCAGTCAACATCAACGTTGTCACTTGCAACCGGTACGCCGCCGCCGTGGCGGCAGGCAACCCACACCCTTCGTGCAACGCGCCACGAGGTCATGTGGAAGAGCAAAGTGCCTTTAAATACCCGAAAGTACCTTTAATGGATGCGGTTGGAGGTGATTCGTGTTTTTTTTTCGGCGCATCATAAATTTGTAATTAGCGCCGATCCTGCATCATCCTGCAACACTCCTTCCGTGTCTGGATGCACCCGGTTTTGTGGTGTGTGTGTGTCAGTTGCTGTGTGGCGCAGGTGGAGGTGGTGATGAGGTTCTTAAAAGACGCCATTAAGGGGGGGGGGGGGGCGATGAGAGATAATGAATTATGAATGAGGTTTGTCTCAAGGACATGGATGAGGGTCTACGAGGAAACAGACATTATGAAGAGGGTGACATGAAGCCGGTTATTCAAGGAGGCCTGTAAGGGAGAGCCGTGCTTAGGTGGGAGACTTCGTATTTCATAAGTGGGTGGATTTTTAAGCCATTGGGGGTGAAAGGGGGGCTCATTTGAATTTCTGTGGAACGTATTCGAAGTCAAGTTATGTTTTCAAAATTCAAATCTTACGAATTTGAAGCCTATCGACCTTAGTTACTAGCGAAAATTCGCATGTGGAACCTATTTGAATATGGAATCTATTCAAATGTGGAACCTATTTGGATTTCACCCAACTTATTGAGTCGAAGACATATGTGGAACATAATTTCACTTTGATTCAAATAAACAAATTGTGGAACCTATTCATGGCGCATCCTCTGTTTGTGGAACGCAACTGAATTTGGACCAAATTTCTGTGGAACTGACTGGCTGACTGTCTTGCTGTCTGACTTTTTAGTTGGCTAGTAGAGAGGCTGATTGTCTAGCTAGCTGTCTAGCTGGCTGACTGACTGGCTGACTGGCTGACTGGCTGACTGTCTGGTTGCCTAGATAGATGGCTGGCTGGTTTGCTGCCTGCCTGGCATCTGCCTGACTGGCTGCCTGGCTGGCTGCCTATTCGAGTTTCAAATTTGAATCGAAGCGCCGCCGAGTTCGCCCCACCAGGGGGTTGTTTCTAACCTCCCAACATCAGTGACTCTGTCACTCTCAACTTTGTTATCCAACTGAAGAACCATTGCATCACGGCGGACCTACTCAAACCTGAATTCCCCGTCCACGTTGACCAGTATTCATCGTCCTGCCACATCAAGTCAAAGACACGGAGTACCCTCAAGTCCAGTCCACCACATTCCACATCAGCACTAGAGTCCAACAAGAAGTCAAACACAAAAGCTTGAGATGGGGTGAGTCCTTTAACGCGACGATTTAATTAATACGACTCATGTCCGTCAGCATGATTGTCTCACTGCGTTGCGGTACTTAAAAGCAAATTAAGGCCGTCGCCAGACCCTCCACGCCACAGGCCATAAATCAAAAACCTCTCCACAAAAATGCGTTCTTCCCCCACGACATTCGATGACTGTGTGGTGCGTCGTTGTCGGCCATCCAACTCAGACAGAGACAATTAACGTCAATTGATTTGCAATACACCCTCCGGCGCCGCCCCGCCCCCCGCACGACCCTGGCTAATCATAATTTCTCACGACAAACGAGCAAAAGGATACGAAGGAGTTGAACAAACAGACCGCAGCAGCAGCAGTCCCACAACTACCACAGCCCTGTCCATGCTCAGGCACCGTATACTCTTCTCGTCCCCCCCTCAAGTTGTTCCTCTGTCTCTTCCTGCACTCGCGTGTGTATGTGTGTATGTGAGCTGAAGCATGTGTGCTCACAAAGTGACCACTCGCAGACGTGAGGCTTCGTTTATTTTTAGATCGCTATCGCGTGCCATGATTCCCTTATCCATGCATCATAGCGTCAGGCTATCGCTTTGTATCTTGTGGATTGAGTTATGTACATCGGCACTCAGTGCTGTGAATGGTGTGTGCGTTGGGGGGATGTGGAACGGAGGGCTGCGATGGAAAGGCAGCAGAGTGATTTGTAATAGAAATACGAGAGGGGAATTTTTAATGCACTCACCGAGAAGGTCCATCAATGGAAACCGTTTGTGCCGTTTGTGGCGTCAAAAGGACTGCAGATAGAAAAGGCCTCTAATTGAATGCAAGCATATGTTTAGCGCTGCTTTGAGTGCGTCAGTTCAAAGGATCCGCATCGAGGGCAGAGGCGAAGCTCAAGCGCGTAATGAAAAAAATCACGATTTCTAGAATTGCCACTGGAGGTCGTCAAATTTGAAGCGGAATGCATAACCCTGCCCTGTGGGTGTGGAGGGGTGATGGGGTGATTCTGAGAAGACATGTCACACGCAGAAATTGATCTCCATGTCTCCCTGTCTCATCCTCCACATCTGGTTCCTGGTGCAAAGGAAAGGAATTTGTGGCACTTGACATGAGTTGAGAACTGTATACAGTCAGCATGCATCTCTAGACAAGGAGGGCCTTCATTAAAATAAGTCCCCAACACGATACCAGGCAAAGAGATTGGTTGCAAACTGTACAACGTTTCCTTCCTTTCCTCTCGCAGATTTTGTTTTAATTATCCGCGCAGGCAAATCGAAACCCCCTGGTCTTCATTTTAAATAAAGAGACGAAGAGTTCACTTGGAGAATGAGGTGTACAAGGTCATCCTTCCATGTGCGAACCTGATGGCCTCCTTTTGCCACCGGGTTGCCATCACACAATCGATGAACTGAGGATTTGAAAGCAAATACTTCGAAAAAAGAGCGAAAGGCTGTGATGTTTTAAAAAAGAAGAGAAGTTGTTGGGGGTGGTTGATGACCTTGAAGGGTGAGGAGTACGATTGCTTAAGCGGATGGAAGTGTTGCCGCTTTGAAGTGGCTCACCGTACATTTGAGACTGAATAGTGTGTAGGAACGTGATGTAGGAAATGTGGTGAGCCTCCCATTTGTGCCAAGCATTAACATGTCAAGACAGAGAGCGTGCCTACACACCGACATTGTGGCTCAATGGAGCATCTTATGACAGTCTGCCTGACACCTTGCGTGGTCCAGTCTCGAAACATACAACAAAGCTGGGAGGGACTTTGAAAACATCCCACCTAGAAAAGTTATCGAAACTCATGAACAAAATAGAAATAAATTTGGTGTCACTACAGTCCAAAAGGACTAAAGACAAGCATCTTCAGCAAACTGCTCGTGTTATAGATTCTGATTCGAGTACAACAACAGTTCTGTATCGACTGCAAACGGTGAAGCGTTGTGAAAGGTTCAATCCTGGAGCTTATGAAGGCAGCACATCAAGGGGTTCAGATTGAAAAGGTACAGAAGGTGCTGTCTACGATGGCAGTTCAAATAACTAGTGACGTTCAATTCAAACAAGCTGTGTTTTGTCTCCGCATGTAATTGAGGGTGTAAATTTGCCCATTTCAAAGCTTTAACGTCCACAAATCTGCTGATTCAGACGGTCTACACATCGATCTTTTGAGGAACTGGTCGCCTAGGCTGGCAAAGCCACTGCTTAGTCTCTATGATATGTGCACCTGTTTATGGTTCTCCGTGCAAGTAAAAAACAGCGTTTGTCCAGCCCGTCCCTCAAAAGGATGAATCTTTTACGACCACCTCCAACCGACGCAGAGCATTGATCAATCAATCAATGATGAAGGCAAGGTCGATATGGAGAGCTCTAGACCTCTAGCTACTAAGGAACCTGGCTGAAGTCACTGCCTGACTGAATTCTGTTGCAAAGGCTGTTAGGGGCGTCTGTCACTATGTTAACCTGGCCATATGGTAAAGCATCATGAGGGAATATGGTTGTGGCTGGCTTGAACAGAAACAGCAATCAAATTTGACAAATAACGAGTTGACTAAGCCGAACCGGTTGTCCCACAGCTTAGAGTGTGAAGATCCTACTCGCGCCTCAGAGCGGTCTTATCTGGCACTCGGCTGCTGTGACTGAAAGAATGGCAAAGATGTTTGAAAGGCTATGAAGGAGGGACAACACGACAAAATCTATTTGAAACCTTCCTTCCCTTAGTTCATGCCAGTTGTCGTCAGTTAAGGCATAACTCTACACAAGACTGTTTTCAGATAAGGAAAGAAATGATGAAAAAAAGGACGAAATAGACGACGAAACGGAAAACGAAACAGAAGACGAAACAAATGACGTATCAAATGATGTTGTGAGTAGATGCCTGCAGCTCAGACCTTTGTGACACTCCAAACTATTCTATGGTTTAAGTCGAATTCCGAAAGCAACCCACTTATCAGTGCAAAACTAAGAGCCACCCACCGCCCCCTCGCTCCCTCTCGAAAATTTAACGTCCCCAGATAGCCTTCTCCAATCTCACAGCTCAAGTCAAAGTCCTGTTTTATTGCCATCCTTGAAAGACCCTCTAACCGGTCCGATATCGCACCTCATCGTCATCATAACTTTAAGACCCTCTCGTAAAAATTTCCATCTCCCTCCCCCCCGCCCCCAACCATCGCTCAGTCGCATGTCAATTTTGCAATCACTTCCACTGAATTGATGCCCACATCCGCGGCGAGTTTTTTTCCCGCCTACCGGAGGCGCGCGATGGCGAATCAAATGTCAAATAAATCCCAAGACCAAAATAACGGATCAACAAAAACTCGTAAAAAACGAGCGCACGGAACAAAATCACAACCAGCCTATCTGCGGACCGGATCGTCGACCGAGTCGCCGTCATTACACCGCCCCACCATTGAACCGCCGCACCGCTCTGACTGGACGGAATCAAATCAATTTTTATGAAGCCGAGTGTCGCGCCCCGTTTTCGATTATTTAGAAGTTTTTATCCGTCGGATCGCATAAATGAATATATTTCACTCGTTGATCCGTTTTACGGCCGTAAATCTGCATCGCTGGGAATGGTGTTGTTGTTGGTGTACCCCTTTTTTTTTTGCAGCGCGTAGCTAGGCTCTGCTCTCGGACTGTGATCCAGGAGAGTTATGTGCTGTTGTCCCTCGGGTTGGTGGCAGCGATGATGACTCAATTGAATTAGTTTTGGGAGTGATTTGCGGGAGGACATAAAAAGGCGACAAGAGGGCACTCAGATTCGGGGGCCGATTGAAAAACGCCATTAGAATGATGTTGACTCGACGTTTTATGAAGCGAATGGAATTTAATGGATTCCGGAACAAGCTGAGTTGGTTGAGGGCGATGAGCCATGAGAGAAGAGTTTAAGAGTTCGTGAAGCGATGGAGCTTATTGAGAGAGGAGTGAATGGAAGGAAATTGCTGGTAAGCCAAGGAAGGGACTGTGGAGAGACTTTAATGGCAGCACTAAGGAAGGTTAGTAGAGGTCTTGGTCTACTCAGGACTTCAGTTCCAGTGTATATCAAAGAGGAGCTCCACTAGTGGCTCTAGTCGGGTTTCTAAATCTTGTCAAACTGAAGAAATTTTTTGAAGTGTCAATTGGCGCCCAACGAAAGGCAAAACAAAAGACTTAAATGACCCGAAAAGTTATAGAAAACAACGCCGAGAAGTTCATCAGTGACACCCACAACACCACGGAAATGAGGTGAATAGGCTAAAGCCATAAAGCAGTACATACCCACCGCCGCCAATCATCTATCAAAATCATTAACGCATCACAAACAAATACACCCGCCCCTGCTCCTTGTCGACCATATTAAAAGGAAACCATTATCCTAATTATAACAAAGCCATGACTCGTGAAGGAAGAATGGCTTTCCACTTCACAGTCACAGAGCCCACTCCCATGCTCCCCTTGCACGCACGTGAACCAAGCGAACCGGTCGACTGTTTGAACAATTACATCCGCCGTCGTTCTTCCCGACTAATTATGACCAAAAATGAACACAGTTTTAATGGGCGAATTATGTTCCAAGAAATCTGCTACATTGTCTCTTCTTCCATTCATGTACCCCCTCTCCTCCCCACACCACCTCATTGCAAGCTAAAGCGATTTCCATCATGATGGCGCACGATGAATGACTCCTCTCTCTCTCTCTCTCGCTTAGACCAGATGTTTCTCGTCCAAAGCAATTCACACAAAGCCCACCACTCCCTCCCACCCACCAAATCCACCCGCACGCGAAGTAATGATTTATAATTTTATGAAATTCAAAATGCCATAAATCAAGTTTTAAAATAAAAATTCCGGATGAGAGTCTCCCCGTACACACCGACCGCTAGGAAACATTTTAGCCACCCGTTGGGCGCCATTATGTTTATGACTTTGATTTTGGCAGAATGAGAAGTAAAACTTTTACTCTGTGGAATCAACTGCCACAGAGAGGCATAACGCCACACCGCTACCGCACACCATCCACCATCCGGCCCACTAGTCATTACGCGAATTATTATCCTGAAAATCATTGAATAATTGCCTTAGGGAATGAATTCAAAAGAACTCCCAGAGGTATTGTGTTTTGTTTGGCGGCTGAAATTTTCCCTTAAAATGTGCCTCTGGTTGTGTTTTTTTTTTTTTTTTTTTTGAAAGAGGAAGTGATTGAGGTCCTCGTGGCTAGGGGTTGGCAGCAGTTTAAAGGAAACTGATGGCCCCCTGGGTATCGTACACAGATTGTGTCTGAAACGTCCTACAGGATGACAGGACTTTTCAGACTATACAGATTGCAGGACATACCTATCTGTATGGGGAGCGAGAAAATTGTGTTCACTGTCGTCCATCATGCCATGGGTGACAAATTTTTGCCAATGCGATTTGAAAGACCAAATTGGGCCTTCCCTTGGTCAAAAATTAAATCTTGTTACAATAACTTTGGGTCATTCCAAAATTTCCAAGAAAATGTTCGCCTATTTAGGAGATGAAGTCTAAATTTGTCCGGAACTTTCGTTGGGCGCCAACCAAAACTAAGTCAAAATTTTGTTCTAAAGACTTCTTAAGGCACTAAATATACAGTTAGAAACTCTGCCAAGTTATATCTGAAAATGTCAAATCGAAACTTTCAAGGACATTTGAAAGGACAAAAGTTCCTTCTTACGTCTGACAGGTTTTTCTGACCTCCTATATGTCTAAAGATTAACCACACTCAAACAACTCACGTTCCCTATAATTTGATGATTTCTAACCGAAAATAGAAACTTTTAGGGTTTTTGTTGGGCGCCAATCTGCATCAAAATACCTCATTTGGTCCGAAATCCGTGCATTTTGTTGCAGATAACTGCATACCCACTCCGTGTATCAGTATATTTGTTCCCAATGTGTCGCTACCCCTATAAATTCATTGCTTTACAGAGAAGGAGAGACTTCTGTAGGGCGCCAATCCCGGGTTCTGTCTTAATTTTGGAACAATCGCTGGTCGTACCAACGGATAAGAAGCCTCTTGGGATGATTCAAATTCCTTGAAATTCCTTATGAGCTCTTGTAGCTTCTGGGCCAACCAAGCTCCAAATGTCAGGCATGGTAGCGGATGAAAGAAAGGCACATCCTTCCCGTCCGACACATAGATCTCCTTTGGCTTCAAGGACTCCTAAGGCCCCCCAACTAAATGAAGTCTCAGCGAAAACGATGCCTACCTCAACACTGCACCCACCTTCGCCGCCATCACAGGCAGGCACCAAGAGCCGCCATTGCCATTGCTTCTCTTTCACAATTCATTCATTGGCTTCAATTCTCAAGAACGAGGAGTAAATAGAGCAAGTCTGTCTGAACTTTGGCACTATCTCCCGCAAACCAGAAGTCAAACTTCCACAACTTATCTCTCACACCTTCTGCCGTCATTCAAGCTTCGCTCCTCCCCCTCGTCCTCCCCCCTCCAACCACTCCGCATCCATTGCAACGTCATTACCCGACTTAAATAAATGATTATCCTCTGAACCTCTCCTATCGCCATCACAACTCCCATCAATTGTGCATTTAAGGGATTATCCACCGAAAAAAAAAACGAACGACATGGGACATCGACGGCGGATAGAGGAGTACCGCGTCTATCGTCAGGGTAAATATCAGCGCACACACACAGGCGACTGCATTTCTAGTCTCGACCGGCGGCCACAAACCGGGAACGTGGAACAGAGGTAGACGAACAGAAGGACGGCACTTGAGTCCTCTCAAACGCAAACCGGATGTCACTTTTGTTGACATTTCATTTATTTTTGGTCTCCTTCTCACTTCTGCCCGGTCTTCGTTTGTTCAGCTCTCGTCCACGATCCACTTATCATTCCCCTGATGCGCGCACACAAACAAAGGTAACGCCGCTGTTACACAAAACGACGAGACGACATTCATTTGTTTTAATTTCCGGAAATGATTGTGCGGATGATTGTGGACAATGTCCCGGCTGAGCACAATGTCCAGATCTCCCCATCCTGTGCTCACTGTGAGTGGGGTGGCAGTGCATTTGAAGGATATTTTCAATTTCCTTGGAAGAGTTCTTCACTCGCAGTCTCGGTGACAGACTCCTCAACATCCGGTTTTTGTGTGGGAAGAAATCGATTTCCGGTGGCTGGTCCACTGGTCATGGCAAACGTCCCCCCCCAGGGTACATCACTCATCTTTTTGTTGTGCGCCCTCGTTACAAAGTGCGTGTGTTAAACTTTTTCATTTACAAATTCTCAAGAAGACCTCTCCCCGGCGGGGGGGGGCGCTGGCCATCAATCGAGGACTTCCAGCAATTTGGACGTAATGAGGGATAACAAATTCCGAGGGTGATTATAGGGTTTAAAGTTTTTCCTTCGCACTTTGTCCTCCGGCATTGGGCGGACCAGTCATTACGGTCTTTGATGGTCGATGCGAATGCGAGAGTTCCCTGTCAAAAGGATGACGATGACAATGCCAGTCATGTGGGTGGCGGATGATGGGTGGTGGGTCTACTACACCACTTAGAGTGATAAGAAGGACGCGAACAATAGTGTACTCTCGTCGCAACAGATACTTTCCAACAATAACACTAAGCTGGACGGGCGGTGCTGGCGAAGGGAAATGGTTGTAATCTTTTCGTGGTCCCCACCATCATCATTCCCATCCTAATGAGGTCCTCACTCGCACAATGGAATGCGAGGATGATGGAGGGAAACAATTCTCCTCGGCATCATCTGAGAGACGGGAGTGGAGCAGAAAAAAAATCCACGGAACCACTCTGATGAACATGATTGATGGCTGTACAGTGACGTCAATGAGGTGCACTAAACAGAAGATGGAGGCGAGCTATTTTTACGCAAAGAGGATCAACATTTAACGAGGTCGTCACGATACGGAAGTCATGTTTGAGGAGATTTTCGTTGAGATGAAGTGGTGGAGTGTTGAAGGAGAGGGAACAGCTGCGAAGGAAACTGAAGCACGATGGGGACATGTGCTCAATTCCAATGGAGATCGAGGTTAAAGTGTGCGAAAACGTGGATTCTTTTGGAGCCACTGTGGATGCAGACATGTGTTTGATAAGTCTGGACAAGAGTGTCCAACGGGGAGAGCGAAAAAAAAAATCAAGGCAACTGTAAGGAGTGCTTACGGGCTTTACAACTGATGGTATCTACTGTCATGTAGGCAACCCCGTAGCTTCTGGATTAATGAAAAATGGCTGACGAGAGTCACTTGCCTGATACCTCAACAAATCCGGCTTCTTCTCGACACCGAAAGGATCACGTAGTCTGGTAACGTAAGGGGATCCAAGTTGAGCATAGGTCTTCGTGCAAGAGGACAACGACAATCCTCTGATTGGCTTCTATGGGAGTTGATTGTCCTGCACGCCTTGGCACCTACTTGGCGATCTATGACAGTCTAAAAGATCTCAACTCACCGATGGGAGGTTGCCACTTTTGTCACAATTCTAACCCCATCCTACGTGACACTACTGGGGACCTGCTACAACCAAAGTCGATACAAGCTGTTTCTCCTTCATACCTGCCAAGGAAAATTTACTTTCAAGCATGACTTGGAAGCCGGCAATAAGATTCGCTTGAAAGTGCTCAAGAAATCCGAACTTCGTCGCCTGCCAAGATGAATCTCACTCATCTGACGACTGAAGTCAATTTCTGAGGCGGGAAACTTCTCGAAGTCCTGAAGTTTCCTGTCATCAGTGTCACTTGTCTCTAAGGATTACAAACAATTTCATCGGATTCCAAGCGCTATGTTAAATTCCAGGAAAAATTTGAGGCCAAGAAAATAATGTGTCCTTCCCCGGAATTGACACTTGCCATTCAAGCCCCCACAGCAGCTCTTTAAGAATCCCCCCATCACACTTTAATGAATTCCACCCCGAAACTCTTGTCAAAAAATGTCCCGCCTCATTGTATATCATCAGAATGCGGTTTGGCGCCCAACAAATGACCATCAATTCATAAACTTTCGCCTGGCCGTTTGCGATAAACTGAAATATTCAAGAGGAACCAATTTTTAAACATTTGCCTCAGCTCCTGCGTCAGCCCATTTGCCCATGCCCTGGGTCATGCAGAGAAGGACGCATTCCATCGTTGTCGTTCGTCGTTTCAAAACTTCCCTTTATGTACATTTCCATAAATCACCCCCAAAACTGTGTATCTTTCCGGTGCGGCAGAGACCCTAAACACTCCTCCACATCACACGCCTCCGCCCACCACACAAAACGCCCTCAAAACACAGCACAAAAGTGAAATGAAGTTGTCGTCCTGTCCTGTCTCGTGTGAGATACACGCTCGCCTTCCATGCCTGACCCGCACACACAACGGATGTCGCATAATTTATTTTCATTTGCGAGGCGCAAAAAATAAAAAAAGAAACGAAAACAACTTTTTTCCCCAACAATTTACATTCCCAACTGGAAATGGCTTAGCTGCGGCCCTTCTTAAACCGCCACCACCACCACCACCGCTGCCGGCGCCCCCACCGCCCGACGAACTATCAAATTCACTTTGCGAATGTTTAATCTCATCCCAGTGCGCACAGGCAGAGTGTCCGGAAAAAAAAAGGTCAGCAGAAAGGAATGCTCCAAATAACGAACGTATCGTTGTCCAAAAAATTCCCACCCCCGCCCCCCCTCCGGCAAAGGGGTCGCTTCTGTGTTCAAAGTTCATCCTTAAACTTTTGTCACTGTCAGATCACACTCACATGGTCGAGTGGGAGGGACAACGAGCGCGTGGTCTTTTATCTGTGCACCGCAAGCACGCTGCCGTATCGAAAGTTCGAACTCGTCGCCGGTGGTCGGGGTTTTCGAAACTAGTTAGTATGCAAAACCGTTGACATAATGAGAGAGCAGCGCACAGAACCAGAGCACAGTTCCGAAGAACTCTGACAGTCAAAGGGCTGAATGCGGTTCGCTTTCTCCGTGTGCCATGCCTGTGTGTGTGTGGGAGGGATAGAGTGAACGTGAACGATGTGTAGTGTGTTGTGTAATTTAACTCAGAAGCGCAAACATCTAGAGGATCGTGCCGGAATTGGGGTAATGAGTAAGCATTTCACGTTGTGTCTCTGTTGAGGCGAATAAAAAGGTTACACAGCGTGGCACGTGGTAGCACCACCATCAGATGTAGTCCTAGCCATGGAATGGTGAGTGTATAATTGCTATTTGCAGGGGTACGGGTAATGTTTCGGGTGCTCCGGGGAATTTCCGAGAATTTTCAAAGATGAAATGTCAGCGACGGGTATGGAAAATGGACTGACGAAGGAAGGGGCCTTTGATGGATTTTCTTTCCTTTTGGTAATTGCTTTTAAATTCTGTAATCGGTTTTCAATTAGTTCATCAAATGAAGTCTGAGATGAAGAGGGGGAGGGAAAGCTTGGCAGCGTCCTTGAGGCACCTAGGGGCTTGGAGAATGTTTAAAGGATTTAAGATTTGTCTGGCATCTGGTTAGAGTTCATGACTCGTTGTCCTGCGAGTTGAATAGCTTGCATTCGCGGGTATCCTGAAACATGCAGATGCCAAGAAATGTTGGCCAAGATTTTCAGGAAAAGCTCCTTCAGAAAGAACCTCAAGCTTGATTGGCGCCCCACAAGCAACCCGAATTGCAAGCAACTTCCGTCATGTCTGTCCACAATTAAACTCGTTGTATGCTATAAAGGGATGCAAGAAAAAAGTCTAATTCTCGAAATTTTAAAAATAGAATAAAAAAATATTGCAACAACAAAAATCTTCAAAAGGATATACCATCGAATCGGCAATTGTCGAACCACCCAATCTGATGGCGACTTCAAGAGTCACTTAATGGACAACACCTTTCTAGGCGTGTGTTGATAGTCAAAATTCGTGTCCTGAAGTGTCTCTTGTTGGGCGCCATTCAATAGGAAATTCAGCTTGTGGTCCGGAAAAGTTCACACCGTCTTCGAAATACCTTAACTATCACTCTGAACTGCAAAGCAAGCACATTCCATTGTTGGAACCTGCATTTGAGTTCTTTTTTGTCACTCATTGGGCGCCAGTCAAGACTTTCGTTCCACTTTTGATTCTAGGAAATTTGTGTCATCTTGGAAGTTCATCAAGAATTACTCTGAAAAGTAATTCTACGTGGCATTCAACTTTAGAAATTTTGTAGTTGGAATAGATATTGTTGGGACCAGTGTTGGGCGCCAATCAGGGGCAAAAGTTGCTTCATGAATACACACTTTGCCTGTCTTTGAAAGGGTCTTCGGAATTACCTTGTTATGATCAATATATTTCAAGAAGAAAGCAAATTGGAGAACGGGACAAAAATCTTTGCTGCCTCACTGAACCCCGTATTTCCTTAGCCTCCTTCCAACCGACACCATTAAAAACTACACAGCGCCTTGAATCTACTTCAAAAGATTAGAATACATAGGAAGATATCCTCAGACTTTAGAAGACACTAAGGACATTGTTACAACTTCGATACACCCCCGAAATCCATTTTGCAGGCTCCACAGCTTATGCGCTATGTGCGCACTTCAGCGCACTTGTATACATCGTCCCGTTTCGCGAAGATCCCTCGCATAAAGTACCGTCAAGCGTGCAGAAACCCCCTCAAGGAGTAGTCACAGTCGTCATTACCCCCGCGGCATGCAGCAGAAATCCCAAAGAATCCCCTCCAAGAATATATGTAACGCCACACAAAACTTAAGATTCCAAAATGAAGTCCCATTCTGTAGGAGGATATGTTAATTTGCATAAGTGCTTCTTGGGGGATTATTCCAGCCCAGCGCCGCGCGGAGAAACAAACAAAACAAAACGACCGGCCCGCAAACCAAAAACTGCACTCGACATCAAATCATCCACACGCGACGTTTGTTTCCTCTCAGAGCACTGCCACCGCCTGAATGGGAATTCATTTTGAGTTTCTGAGATTCGGTTTGATGCCCTGGGCGTGACATGTGTGCGTGTGTGTGTTCATCATCACACCAACCAACGCCACTGCCGCGCGGGCACCATTAGCGTCGTGTGTACGAGACACGAAAACTTCCCGGGCGGCGGCTGCAGCAGTCCACATTTCAGGCAAAACGGTAGCTTTTGAGTTCAAACCCAGAAGGGATGAATAATAAAATGTACTGCCACGGGCTCGCTGTTTCCCTCTGTCTCTCTCCCTGTGCAGCGTTTGAACTCATTTGTGTAATTGTTCCCACCGCCCGCCAGCCCACCCCTGACGATGACGACGACGACGTCGTCGACTCAGCTTGAATCTTTGTGCATGTTAAATTCACCACAATGACACGACATGGCACTTTGTACGTGGAGGATCATTGCAAGCACTGCAGTGGTGCAGAGAGCCGAGACGTCGACTCCAATTGAGAGCGAGTCTGGAGTAGAGAGAGAGCCAGATCCGAGCCACTTACACTTATCCTGATGGAAATTAATTCATCATGTCTGAAGCCGGTGGGGGCACAGAGAGAGAGAGAGGTGGAGGTATTTGCATTGACATTGTGTGCCACGACGACGACGACGACGACTGGAGAGGGAAAGGTTCCATTCCTTAGGTCTACGTGGCAGGCGGGATGCCATTGATTTGTCGGATAGATGCACAAGAATGTTTATGAGACCAGACACAAGAGACCACTAATGGCAAGCAAACCAGAGCATCGAGAGGGTTCTTGAGGCACTTGGAAGGCAGGAAACAGCCTGCTAGTGATCTACTTGATCCTTTGAAGATTGAACATTTAAGTGGCGGCTGCAGTCGATGATACTTGTGATATGCAAGAAAATTGATGTCACAGGAGATGTAGTCAATTTCCGAAGACTGTCATTTGTTGAACATTTTTCGAACAAATGTACTAAATTTTTTGTACTAAAAGTGACTAAGACAAATTTTTTTGGGAAGTTTAAAATGACAATTAACGGTATTTATGGTGGTTTTCTAACACAATTCGCTCGTGTGATAGTTTTTAGACATATGTACTAAATACCTGACCAGAATGCGTACGAAATTCTCTTCCGAAAAATCCATCTTTTGGCACTTCAAACTGGTTGAGTGTATTTGGATCATATTCCTCTTACAGGACAAGCTACATGGCCAGATGTACTAAATTTGTGTACTAAACCCTTCGAAAACCTGTCTAATAATATTTTAAAAATATGTATATGTCGATAAAACTGAGTTAACCTAGTCTCCTATTCGGGGAAGATTACTATTTTGTCTCGAAATTTAATTTAAAACCTGTCTGTACTAAAAATATTCCCAACACATACGAGGTGATCTTTTCTTAAGAGTAGTTCTAGAAGAAGGTTTTGGCCTATATTTTGACATGCTCGTGTACACCACATGTACTAAATTTGTCTAAAACGTTCTTAATGTCCTTTTAGAAACACAAGAATACCCGCTTTAGGAACAAAACGCAGGTTTCTTGTATCGAGTCACTTCAAAACAATGTCATTCAAACATTTCGGAAACTAAGCTAAATGTTCAAAAGATACGAAGATTGTAGCATCCACTATTCCCAACAAGAAACCCAGAGGGAACCATCAATCTAGCCAAGTGTACTTAATTCTTGCTCTTGCTTGGAAGATGTCCACAAAAAATGTATGTCATCAAGAGGTTTCCACGACAGGAAGCAAAGAAATAGGCTCACCTCAGTCAACAAAGACTTCTTTCAATCAAAGCGACTGAGTCTAATTTTAGACCTCTTGAGGGTCTTAAAAGACGGAATGAACTCTTGGTATCACCTCGAGACACCTGATTAACATTTACGCCCAATTCTTTGAAGAGATCATCCTCTAAAGCAAATGTACTAAAAATTTGTACTAAGTTTGTCTAAATTGCCCTAAATCACGTCCCAGTGACAAATTTTCACTAGGAAATCAAGAATAGTATCTTCCTCAGCCAACTTAGTCTCCTTCCAATAACTCAGTTTCAACACATCACCAGTATTTGCACCCGGAGTCCACACAGCAACGACCAACTGAAAAACGACTCAAATTGAGTTAAACTTCCCACAGCCTCAATGAACTCTCGTCCTTGGCCAGTACCAGGAACATGACGAAGAGGATAATTGAAGAGATTCCAGAACTAACCTCCCAATTCCAGCAGCAGACGGATGCACAAAAATCTAAACGAAAGCGAAACCTCCACGAAATCACTTCATTCACTCACGACACTCGTTTTCCCTTTGCGCTAGTGGCCTCAAGGATTTCAATGCAACACCGATTTCTCATTCCCCCCCTCCCCCTGAGAGAGCGACAAACCAGAAACAACAGCACCAGGGGCAGAGTTCATCCTTCGTGAGTGCGCGCAACACAGTCCAACACGATATCACGAACCCCGGCAGAATCTGAAATCTGTTGTGTTAATCCGCTTATTCTCACCAGAGGTCTCTGGTCATGGGATGGCTGGTGGCTGGTGGCTGGTGTTGCTTTCTCTGCCTCCCTTGCGGGTCTGGCTGCCAAAACAGATTTCTTTTTGCCCACATCCTCGCCAAATTGAATTGAGCGAGGAAGTCCGGACCGACGACGACCAACCTCAACTGTGCTCACTTAAAGGCGCATGCAGGCGAGACACAGATTCAAGAGAATAGAATGGTACACAGTATTGAAAAACGATTTCCGTGAATATCCTTGAATTGATTGGAAATTTGTATCCACTTCGGCATTACGCACACTCGTCGCGCAACTGCCTGTCTCCTCTGCGGCGGGGGCAATGAAACGAAGAAAGAACAAATACATTCCTCTCTGAATGCGGGGAGGGGGGGGGGAAGATACTTGAAACAATAAATATTTGCACAGGAGCCGTTAAGGGAAAAACAATAAAAATCCATAAAGGACTCGCTCATAAAAATTGATTTACATCCCCCAGTGACCCCCGCCCGAGGGCCAGCAAGGGCTGGCGAATGGTGAGCGCATAAAAGTAGCCCGCTGATACAAGAAAAAAACAAACAACAACAACAACAACAACAAAAATGTGGAGGAACAAAAAAGCACAGGACAAAGTTGCCTTATGAATTGCGATTCAATAAAACGAGGAAAACATTGTGTTTTTCTCTTCAGTTTACTGAAGCGAGACTTGGATGGGCGGGGAGGAGAGGGGGGAGAGGGTTCGTAAAGCGACCGAGAAAAGGATTCAATTGCTACGCCTCGCCTATAAGCAGAGTGTGGGCGGTGTGGTATGTGATATTCAAATGTCACATACCCTCGAGGGATGTGGGTTGTGTGTGTGTGTGTGGGCAGTGAATGAACTCATGTGATGTCCTAAAGCGGAAAGGTTAGAAGAAGTTACACAATTTTTTTAATATGAGCTGACTAAACATTTTCATTTCGAATTGAGTATGGATCCTGCCTTGTCTAGGACAGATGAGAATTTTTCAAACACAAGAAATTAATTGAAGTTTGTGAGAAAGAAGACTCTGGACACATTCTTCTTCCCCACACGGAGATCTTATGCATTTCGAAGGGCTTCTAAATATTTAGGTCGCTGTGCTTGCCACAGTGATTCATAAGACTTCAAATAGATGCCACTATCACCACACAAGAAGCACCATAAATAGCGGGCATCGGGAACTAAATGAGAGGCAGAGAGCTATTTGGTCACCAAAAACAAAGCCCAGTGGTCCATCAATTTTCCGCAAGCCAACAAGAGTCCACCCAGCCTACAGGGATGCGATTAAATTCATCGGGAATTGGACGGGAGCACTCGCTTTTCAGTGGGTGACCCAGTTTTGTAGCAAATTTATGTAAAATAGGAGACCCCTTGGATAGCGGATGAAGGTGGGAGATCAGAGATGTGGACACATAAGGGAAACTTTTGGATTTTCATTTAAAGCATGGATCTTGAGATGTCACAAAAGTCTTAGGACTATGAGCTTCATACGGGCTTGACATAAATACAAGAGGCAGCACTGCTACTAGCAACGCGAAGGTCACAGACAGGCGAGCACCTAGTCGCTGCTCACCGTCGTCGCCCAGTCCCTGCTCGACGTCGTCGCCCAGTCCGTGCTCGCCATCGTCGACAAGTCCCTGCTCGCCGTCGTCGGCCAGTCCCTGCTCGCCGTCGTCGCCCAGTCCCTGCTCGCCGTCGTCGCCCAGTCCCTGCTCGCCGTCGTCGCCCAGTCCCTGCTCGCCGTCGTCGCCCAGTCCCTGCTCGCCGTCGTCGCCCAGTCCCTGCTCGCCGTCGTCGCCCAGTCCCTGCTCGCCGTCGTCGCCCAGTCCCTGCTCGCCGTCGTCGCCAAGTTCCTGCTCGCCGTCGTCGCCCAGTCCCTGCTCGCCGTCGTCGCCCAGTCCCTGCTCGCCGTCGTCGCCCAGTCCCTGCTCGCCGTCGTCGCCCAGTCCCTGCTCGCCGTCGTCGCCCAGTCCCTGCTCGCCGTCGTCGCCCAGTCTCTGCTCGCCGTCGTCGCCCAGTCCCTGCTCGCCGTTGTCGCCCAGTCCCTGCTCGCCGTTGTCGCCCAGTCCCTGCTCGCCGTCGTCGCTCAGTCCCTGCTCGCCGTCGTCGCTCAGTCCCTGCTCGCCATCGTCGACCAGTCCCTGCTCGCCATCGTCGACCAGTCCCTGCTCGCCATCGTCGACCAGTCACTGCTCGCCATCGTCGACCAGTCACTGCTCGCCATCGTCGACCAGTCACTGCTCGCCATCGTCGACCAGTCCCTGCTCGCCGTCGTCGCTCAGTCCCTGCTCGCCGTCGTCGCTCAGTCCCTGCTAGCCGTCGTCGCTCAGTCCCTGCTCGCCGTCGTCGCCCAGTCTCTGCTCACTGCTGTCATCTCTCTGATCCATGCGTGAACTCTTCTGTCACAAGCAGAACTGTAAGTGCTTCAATCAGAGAAGCTGTGACGCTCCAGCGGTGTTTCGACAACCATGACCTGCGACTAGCAGCATCTTTAGCCAGAAAATCCTCATGGGCTTTGTTTAAAGTGAATAGGAAGGCCTTTGCCTTTTTGAGAGAAAAGATCAATAGTCCTGGGGGCGATGATGGTATTGGGAAAACTTCTCCTTTTTTAATAACGAAGTCTATAGGCTGATTGAAGCCATGGTACAACGCTCAGGATAATTTGAACAACACAGCTCCAGCCCGTAGATGCTTCGAAGACGAGCGATGGCCACATTGAAGCTCAGAGAGTGTTGATCTTAGATGACGCTCACAAATGGAAAAGTGTAGGAAAATTAAAAAGCTCCTGCCCAATGCAAACACAGCATCGGAAATTTCTTTCAGGCCTTGTTTAAGATTTGTAATTCAGTTGGAAAGCTGAGAAAAAGAAGGTCCGCGTACAAGTGCTCGTATGTCTACGTGCCACTGGTAAGTGCTCCACATACGCCCCGAACTGAAAATGTTCCACATACGCCTCAGTCTATGAAATGTTCCCCACAACGCTAGTAAAAGAATTCAGATTTGGATGTAGAGGAAAAGATTGACGATGGCTTGGATTTTGACTGGCAAGCGATCACTGCTCCTTCTGCATATTCCTACCGGAAAATGATTCTCAAACTTTGCTGAATTTTCCTCAGTAAACAGATGAAAATGTACACTTCCTAAGCCAGTGCAGGAGAAGCTTGTTCTGGACCTCTTTAGGTATCGGGCGTCATGTTATTTTATTTGCTAAGAAATCATCCTGGCTTTGATCCCTCATGTAACATTTTCATTTCTCAGCCAACTAGCCCCCCTTCGCCACTCGATCATCTCCCCCTGTGTACACTTATGCATTTCCTTTGATCTCATTGCCCATTCACGTCACTTGAAAGCTTCAAACGCAATTGCATCTCCCTTGTCATAGCGTGCAACTCGGCATGACGGCCTTTACGCAGCGCCACATGATACCGTCTCTGCATCTCACTCAAAGCCTACGTCCGTCGTCTGTCCATTGCCTGCGAATGGAATGCAATTAATAACCGACTGATTGAAAAAGCCCATCTATTTGCGTCTCCCCTCCCTCCCTCCAAACACACCACATCACCATTTCCGACATATGGTAGGCGGGTTGGCCTCTAATGAGTGGAGAAGTCAAATTTTGAAATCTAATTGGATTTTGAAAATCGCAGTGGCCTACCAGATGAAGCCTCGAATGCGTGAACTGAATAATAAATCGAGTGCAGCGATGGGGAGTGTGGGGGTGGGGGCTTTTTGCGTTTAATTGAATTGCAACAATGGCTTTGAGCTTTTTTCAATTGAATTGGCTTTTTGGTAGGCACGGCTGGTGTTTCGTTGTTTTTTCAGATTCGTTTGATTTTTGTCATTTGTGGGTTGGATGAGCCTCTGGTTTGCATTACATGAGCTGTGTCGACGGCAGCGATCTTCATGCTGCGTAGATTTGCTTCACAGAAGCGGCAGAAGGTGCTTCTCCCACGGGCATTGAAATATTGTGGCTTCTCTAGACACAGGAGTGTGTAAGTCATATCTCTAGTTGAGGGGGGATATTCCTCATGTCATGCATACTGTTGGCTGGCTGGAGAGGCATGTTGGTTGAGGCCCAGGTCCACCCCGGACTGTAGCGACACAAGAAGAAGATGCATACTGTCCCCTGCTTATGTGTTTATTTCTTAGGCACGCTTACAGGTGACAGGTGCAGAGAGTATATGGAACGGTTTCTGGCCCCTCATCGCTTCTGCAAAAATTATTGAAGACAACATGCTCGCCGATCGGAGTATCCAATTATTGCTTCCGTAACCAGGCTCCTCTCCAATCTGTCGATCGTTTCTCAACCTTGATGTGACATCCTTGTCTTTATCCCTGATCGTCGTCGCATTCTAACTTGTCGCCAAACCTTTGTTCCTTATGACATCCCCGTTTGTTGTTGAATCGCGGATCGGCGTTTAAATTTTTTCGCCATCACCTTCCCGTATGAAACTGAAGCTTGTCATCGCATCTCAAGTCGTCGACGCTTACCAATTCCTTGCTTAGTCCTTGCCCACCGTCGACCAGTTCTTGCTCGCCGCTGCCCAGACATTGCTCGCCGTCGCCGATCGGGTGGCAAACAGGACTATTGATCATTCGTCTCAAAAAGGTCTCCTGTTAGCTTCAAATGTGCTCCAGAATTGTGTATTTTAGATAAGGCCATCACATTGTGGTAAGCAGACAGCTTTTGCTTCACACATAGAAAGGCTATTCTTCAATTGCTTCTCGAGCCGAAATTTGGACGAGTGATGAACAAATGGGGATCTCTGCTTGAAGTCGGTACAGATGTTGTTGTCCCTGCATACTGCGAAGTTAAGGCTTGACTATTTCAAAGATTTTGAAGCCCAGTGTGAAGCTCCATTTGAGAGGTCTGTACTGTGCATCCTCCTTTGTTGACAGCATATACGTCGCTCTCAATTCGTTTACCTTCTTCTTCTTCATACTACAGGCCGGTGTGGAGCTGGACCTAAACCCTCAATTCTCTCCAGCTGACACGATCCTTAGCCACCTGCCTCCAATTAAGCACTTCAAGTTGGTTGAGTTCCTTCTCCACTGGTGTGCGCCCTCGGGTCCACGAGCGCCATGACCGCCATCGTGTCTATAAGCGCCATCGGGTCCATGAGCGCCATCGTGTCCATGAAGCGTCATAGTGTCCATGGTCGTCATCGGGTCCATAAACGCCATCGGGTCAACTGCGTTGACCCACTGTTTCGGAGTCGAAGCCACTTCGAGATGCAGCAGTGTTGTCCGTCCACCCTACATGGATAAGCTATCTGAAACGTTGAATCCACAGACACTTGACAAGACACATGCCGCCGTACAGCGTCTAAAGTCCGTCATTAGAACTTCTCCTTCAAAAGCTATCAATGCAAACAGGATCAAGGAACTTTTCTTTCGAAAGCACCAAGGGCTTAGTCGTCCGCTTTTGAAATTGCCCATGTTTCCTCGCCATAGAACGCCAGATTCTCGTTCCTGGTGCAGATCATTGCAGGTTAAGCTACAAAGGTGTGCCACGTCATTGTTTTCATATCAATGAACACTGTCCCATGCGGCCTTGAAAGCAACAAATATTCTTAGAGTGACTAGCTGCACTTGGTGGGATGTTATTTCTAGGATTTAGAGCAGGCATGGTTCATGGCGAACTCTGCTGCGCTGATTTCTGTTCAAAATTTACCAAGGATGACATCCTACGGCTGTAGTCTGTGCCTCTCGTTGGTCGGCAATCGATTTAGACTCTCTTGACCTGCAACCACACGTACAAGACCCCAACGGTGACTAACGTTCACCAAAAATAACAAGGAGGGTATTGTATGCGATGCAGAGAAGACAGATCCCTTAGTTGTTGTCGCCGTCAAAGTGATTCCCTATCTTGTGGACCGAGGGAACTACTTTTAAATCTCTACAGGCCTGAAGCAGGTGTGGAACGTGACCAAAATGAACACTTAACCGAAACTTCCTCTTGTTTCTCTTCTTCTTCTTCTTCTTCCTCTTCTTCTTCTTCCTCTTCTTCTTCGTCTTCTTCTTCTTCTTTTTTTCTTCTTTTTCTTCTTCTTGTGGCGCCACAGTCAGGGGTGGACCTGGGCCTCAACCAAAATGCCTCTCCAGCCAACACGATCTTTCGCCAGCTGCCGCCATTTGCGCACTCCAAGTTGGTTGGAGTCCTTGGAGGTGTGCGCCACCTTAGCCTAAGCTGTCCTCTGTTGCGTTGTCCCAATGGCTCACATTCGAAGACTTTTCGGGCTGGAACAGTGGTGCCCGTAGGCTCTTCATGGCCATCTTAAGCGTTGTATCCGAAGACGCTTGACTAGGCTCGTGTCGCTGTACAGTACTAGGGACCTCCAAAATCTCGAGGCGAAGTATCGTTATGGATTTTAGAATGTTTAGGGAGAGAGGGCAGAGATTCTTAATTCCGAAGTGCTCAAAATTTCGAAAAGCACAAAATTCCAGAAATCAAAATCTGTAAAGGGAAATTTCAAAAGCTACATTTTTGGGGCGTACGTTTGGAGAGGTCAAGCTATCATTCTCCAACTTCCCCTGTTTTGGACGGCCATAGGAAAGCTTCGTTCGGATGATGTAAATTTTCCATGAGCTTGGTTTTTCCCAGAACTTCTTGCAATTAAAAATTATGAGAAGTTTTGGGCTTAAGGGAGTTCGGATTTTCGGGCACAGTCCCTCGACCTTTAAAAAGGGGATCTGTAGGAGGTGAAAATGTATAAGAGGACACTGTGGCGTATGTGGAATACTACGACAACTGGGCTGCCATCATGAATATTCTCACAAATCTAGTCGATAAAGTGGTGTCAGAACAGTTGGAAAGGACTTTCGGAATTTGTTCCTTCTGCTGAACGGAGTGAGATCCAAATTCTTGATTGAAACTCATCGTCGTTCAGTTTTCAACTTCAACAGAGGGTAGGTGCATTTATTTCAATGGAGGGAACTGAAACACCCCCCCCCCCCCCCCCCCCCCCTCTCACATAAAATGGCTTTCCACCGTCAAAAGCCAACAACCACCTCAACAAAAAAAAAGGACATTTTTCCAACTTCCAAACAAACATCGAACGGAACACATTCGTTCCTCCATCACTCCCATTACCTTATGAGTCACAAAATTCCATCGAACATTCATCACTTTACGAGGAGCAACAGCAGCAGTTACTCCCCCTCCCCCCTTATCACCCCTATCAAGGGAGGAATTCATTTATTTATTTTTTCAGAAATTTGCACAAAAATCTCGTTGATTGGTGTGAAATATAAATTCGCTCCCTCCACCCCGCACTCGCGTGAGGATTCACAATTAAAATCAGTTTCGTTCCTTTTGAATATTTTCCCTCCCAATGTGGCAATAAATTTTTATCGACTCAACGAATCGCTGCTTGCCTGTAAATTAAATCCGCCGTGATCGGGCAGCTTTTGACGAAGGGGCGTGGCTAGCAGCCGCTTCCCCCGAAAGGTGTTTTTTTAATGAAATTTTTTCACACGAGCGTCCCTCTGTGATTTTGTGTGAAGGACACAAACGCGCACAAAATGGAATCGAAAAATTTGATTGAATTAGTTTCGCCGGAGCATGAAGATAATCGAACACCCCACCGCATAGGGGCGCGTCAATCAAATCCATTCCAACCAGCCAGTCAGCCAACCAGCCAGCCAGCCAGCCAGATCCCTCAAGGACATCACACTGGAAATCTGAGTGGAGTGGAGTGGAGTGGAGTGGAGTGTGTGTTCAGAATTCGATTGCAACCGTGTTTCGTTCATTTCGGGCAGAGAGGAGAGAGAGAGACGTGGAAAGAGTGAGTGCTAGGCAGCGTTTAACACATCACTGACCATCGAGGACATGTATCGCTTTTAGACACCGGACACTACTAGTCTCTCAGAGGGCGAGAGGCGGCAGCAGTCAATTCGAATTCAAATCAATTTCAGGTCGTGTCCGGCTGTGGGCTTAGTTGTCATCATCGATACATACAGCCGAGGCACAGCACCACACCCACGGTCGGCGATGCGAAAATTCGAAATCGAAGCGGCAATTGAAAATGAAAATGCTCTGGAAGGGTGGATGGAGACTTTTTCCTGGACAACTTTCACATGCGACGGGGACTGGATCTATCCAATCCCATTACCAGTGTCGTTGGATGAAGAATTCGGCCGCCACTTGATCGTGAGGAGGATGAGTAGACACAGATCACATAAAAAACTGGAATCCTGGTTGAAGATCAGGACACCGAATGGAATTGATCCATCGCCGTGTAACCAATGAAGTCACCTTCAAACTTAAGACACCATTGAGTCGCATCGCGGTCGTGACCTGTCACATCCTCCCACGGGCTGTCTCTTAATTGCAGTCCCGCTCAAGTCGCTCCAGCGTCTCGAGGAAAATTCCACAAGCGGCGGTGTGATGTCTGATGGATGTGTCGACGTGAAGGGAATGAATGGATGGAGCGCCTTCGGTCGATAGCAGGAAGTGGGTTGGGGGGTAGGGGTGGGGGTGGCTGGTTGTAGTCTGGCAGCTATTTGCTGTTCAGCTGGTTGACGTGTTTCATTAATTACTGTCTCACATAAATAACCGCCATTAGGGAGGCAGAAGGCACCCACAAACCAGCGAACGTGTATGTACGCTCGAGGAGGCGAACTGCCGGCACAACGACAAATTGCCAGGCTTGCGAAGGCTCATTCGTGTATGTGTGTGTGTGTGTGTATGCGTGGATGGATGTGTGCTTTACGCCGTTTTCGACAAATGAAATATTGAGAGATTAATTGTTGTTGATTGTGGATTGGGTTGTTGTTTGCGGAGAGCGGGCCGCTGACTGAGGTTGCAGTGAATGAAGGCGTGCTGCATGAACATCTTAATGGGCTCTCCACTGAAACATACATATAGAATGGCGGGGTGGTTGTACGGTCAGGCGGTCAGGCGGTCAGTTGATGATAGTTACTCTGGGCTGTGGTGCCAAGGGGGAGGGGGGGTCTTCAGCTATGGATGATGTGGATTAATCGAGAAGTGTTTTGCAATTGGAAGCATTGCCTGTCCGCAATTTGTGGTTTGCTGGGGGAGGGTGTGGGGGATGAGCGAAATCTCAAACCATTACTGAGCCACACAGCGACATCCCCGGAAATCAGTCGGTGTTCGTTAATTGACTTCTACTAGTGAACTAATGGACTGTAAGTGGATTTAAGCTGATTAAGGCGAGTGCGTGTGCGTTTTCTTAGCCATCACATCCCTCCTTCGGTTGGCTGTCATGTTTGGCTTGTGGCTCAAGTGGAAAATGATATTGTTGACAGATTGACAGGAAAGATGGACTAGGGACAGACAGTTACAAGGATTAATGAAGGCGGTCGGCATGTGTCAATATTTTCGCTGAGTTTGGGGAGTGATCAAGGATTTGAGGGAAAATACCAAAAAGTCAGAAGAGAATGTACAAGGGTCAGAAATTGTTCAAAATTCTAAGCAATGACAGAAGTTTGCATCGAAATTTGGGCAACATTTTTCCAAAATTTGGCCAGAATTTTGTCAAAATCTATTCTACTTTTTCTAAATGACAGAGGTTTTCAACCAAAATTCTTAAAATGTGTTCCAAATTTATGGAGACCGCTCAACTGTCAGAAAATTGTAGTTAATTTCGCCGAAAATGGAACAACTAGGCGCCTGCTGTCCCTTTCTTGCAGAGATTTGGTCAAAAAGTATCACAATTCAAAAAATAAAGGCTTTTCACCGGTTTTGCCGAAAAAGCTATCAAAAAAGCATATCTAGGAATTGTTCCAAATTTGTTCTTGAATGACAGACATTTTCACCAAAATATGATCAAAAATTGGATCAGAAACTACAAGTTTTCGCTCCCTATTTCCACAATTCTTTTCCCAAAATTCGATCAAAAAAATCTAATTGGTGGAAAATTTAAACTACTTTTTTGGTCACTAGGTTCTCAGAAATTTGATCGAAACTGTCTAGGCCTAAAAAATTGTGAACCTTAAAAGAAGCCGTCAAAAGTCTATGTAATTCTCGCAAAATCTGATCAAAAACTGATTGAAACCCAAGATGTGTAGCAATTTGGGGGACTTGTTCAGAATCTTAAAAAAATGGTCTAAAATTTCTGCAACCTGCAATAGGCTTCTCCAAACAAAATTACCCGAAACCCATGTGGCCCCGTCAAAATCTGATCAAAAATTCCCTCAAGGATGCCAAAATGTGATCATGAGTCTCAAAAAACTGTCACGAGAAGTTTCGCCGAAATTTGGTCAGAAATTGGGGCATGCCTAAGATCTTCTTAAAATTTGTTGGAAAATTCACCAGAGCTCAGATTCGAGATTTTTTCAAAATTTTCCTCAAAATAGCAGCAAACCCACAAGGCTGGCGGCCTGATGCTTTAGGTCCATCTGTTTCTGGCCGTGTGCTTCCAGCCATTTCCTCGCAACAGTGACCAATCTCCAGCCAACCAAACACCCAATTGTCGACAAAGTAACTCTCAATCAAGCCAGTATTTCCACAGTCCACAGCTTGTCGCCGTGCGCAGCACTTAAAGTTCACCACGCTTGACTGCGACCTGAAATGCCGTAAAAAGTGTCCCCTCCACAACTCTGCGACACACAACAGTCCGCGCGATCATCGCTTTCGCGGATCCCCAACTGCAGCAGTCGACCCTGCTTGAGGTTGACCCGAATGACCACATGACATGTCACTCGTGTCACTTGACGCTCGCCAATCAAAAGCACAATTCTGCGCGCAAAAAACTGCAAAAATTCAGTTTGCCCATCAATTACATCCCACCTGAACCTGCGGAGCAGTTTGTCAGCCACTGCAGCGCGACCAAAAATCAGGGAGACGGAAAAATCCACCAGCCACCCATCCGCGGACCAGCACATGAACTGGAAAATCGACCGCAAACATCAGTTGAAAATAATAATCGCCGGTAATTATACATAAATATGAGGCATGAGTGAATTCGTCAATCTGGACGAGCGGTCGACCCGCAACCGGTGAGCCAACAGCATCCGCCATCCGTCCGCCATTCGTCCGTCCATGCCCTCCCAAATGCAAATGTTTTACCATCGAGTTTCGTGTTCTCTGGTGAATTTACACGGCAGAGCGGTGTATGGACACAAAGCACAGTCGACAGCAGCCACGCGGGTGGCAGAGAAATTATTACCGCGGCAGTGGGGGCGAACAATTTTTTTTTCTTTCTGATGGGCGCCGTTGGATGTCGGCACACACACATAACTCAACGGGCACACCGCTAACAAAGCGTGAACAACGAGGTCCTTTTGAGTCCACATTTTTTTTCTCTCCTGTCACTTCGGTCATAATTTATGTGTTCAGCGGAAACAGTGGATAAATAACATAACAGCGACGGACAAACGCGGGGCAAAAAATGATAAACAGGATATGCAGGACGTGTGGAGAGCACTACATAAAAAGAAAAACCAGGGATCAGCGGGACACGCGGACGGATGAGGGAATGTGTCAAGCCGCAGGCAGGGAGGCGTATTGCGTTTCGATAATGAAAAATACCTTGTTCATGATCAGAGTGTGCGAGGGAAGGAGAGACCCCACCCCCCTCCTGGGAAAATGCATGGGAGGTCCTGTGGCGTGAGGTGAGGCGGAATTCTCTGTGAAATTCCAATCAATCTCTTTGACGGGTTTATTGTTTTGGTCAACAAGCAATATGCGAGCGGAGTGAAAGGATGCAAGTAGTCCTTGGGGGTAGTAGGGGAAGATTTTGTAAGTCGGATGGGTGGTGGGCTTCTTTCGAACAATCAACTGGCGGTTGGGAGAAAATGAATAAATGTTCGGGGAAGGCTTGTCACAAACTTTTGAAAAGGTCCTGGTGAGGGTAATGCTTAAGGCCTGAGGCAGGTCATTGAAGGATCTCGAACACATGCCTTGGGCATATCTTAAGAAGATCCGAGGAAGGTTCGTTGAAAGTCATGAGAAAGTGCTGAGGATCTAGAAGTGTCCGTGAAAGAATCGTGAAGACACTTAGAGAAATCTTTGAAATTGTCTGAAGTCCTGAGAAGGTCTCTAGAGAAGACTTTGAAATTGCCTGAAGTCCGGAGAAGGTCTCCAGAAGGATCTGTGCTGTCTTCCGACTTGAAAAGGTTCTGAGAGGATCTTTAGAAGATTGCTGTGCATCATGAAAGGACTTGGAGAAATATTTGAAGTTCCTTGAGTTCCTACGAGGATCCCTAGAAGGTTGTTCTTGTGTTCTGAAAGGAGGCTCTGTAGAAGAAGATTCTGAAGATCCTTAGAAGTTTCCTGTCTCTTGTTTCTCGCTTTGAAAATCCTCTTCTTAGCTTGCTAACAAGGTGCACACAGGTTTCCCATCATTCATCATCTTCAATCGCTTTTGCAACTCTCCCCCACCCCTCCCCCTCTACCGTTAGTCATTACCCCATTTGCTCACTCACACAAATCACTTTGAATGACTTTAATATTGCAGCGACTTTCAAATCGAATCCATCAATTTCCATTTCACCCCCTGTGGTGTAATTCCACCCCAAGCCCACAGCAAAAGCCGCCTCCCTTAACGCACCTCCTCACCGTCACATGAGCGATTTCATTGCGTCGCTATTCCATTAATCAAGAGCCTTCATTAACCACGTACACAGGGCGAAGCAACGCATCGGCAGCGGTGCCAAAATAGCGGCATAACACATCGCGGCGAACCAGATCCCCCCCCCCCAAAGGAATGGAAAACCAAATAAAAACGTGGTGGGAGTGCGAATCCTGTCATCAAAAGAACACGAGCACGCATCCTTTTTCTTTCATTTGTTGTGTGCTGGTTGGTGGCCACCTCCCCCCCTCCCCACAGATCTGTTTGCGTGCGTCTGTGTGTGTGTGGGTGGGAAGAGGGTGGCGAGGGGTTTTGGGTGTATTTGTAGATTATCGCAATCATTCAACAACATTCCATGTGGTCCCCACATTCAAGCCCACACCACGAACGCAGTCTCGGGTCTCGGGCGTGTAGACACGCAGGGGAATCGTGTGAATTACAAAACGCCCGGAAGGTGCTCAGTTAAACGTGAAGAATATCCGATTGCGGCAAACGCTGTACGTGAAGGAGGCGTCATTCATTTTTAACTGGAACGCGAAGAATGTTGGTGGGGGGGGGTGTGGGGATGTTGATCGGGATGGTGGAAGGGAGGGGAGGAATGGAGGAAGAAGGGGGAATTGCGGATTGGGATTGAAAGAAGTGATTGGCGAAAGGAGTGAAGAGGCATGGGACGATGGTTGGATTCAGCGGACATTTGAATCTTTGGAATGTGTAGGGGAAGGTAAGGGAAAGATGAACAGATGTATTTGGAACGAAACTACAGGGTCTTCAACATTGCTTCTCAAACTGATGAAGAGATACAGATCGAGCTTTCGAACTTTCGACATATATCAGCGATTCTTGCAGGACCCAGGCAAAAGGATGAGTTAAACGTTTCTAGAAGCAAATCTCAAAAGAAAACCTGTTCAGAAGTCAATGCGACCTTTGAGACGTGCTACCCAAACCTGGAAATGTCTTTGTTGAGCAACAAATGAGCCGCAAGGGTCTTTAACCTCGAGCTCAAGATCACATATCTCAATAGAAACTGGCTAGAGGTTCACGGAGCTTAAGAGGGGGACCCTTAGAATGTCCTTTCGACAACATCTTTCTATACGTCCTGAACATGCTCAGAGCCCCTAGTAGGGCCCCCTTTCCACAGCCACAGCATGAGATGGAGACACCTTGACCATTCACACAGCATTTGGGGCAGTTCAGGAATTTTTTCCTTCGCTGGCAGTGGCGGTGCTCCCACCCCGAGTGAGAATTTACTTCCTCTCACTGAAACCCAAATCCAGAAGACTTACAACAAAATCATCCCCCCCCCCCCTCCCCCCCTTCACCATCAGCAAATCCAAATCTTATCCACTTTCAAACAGAGCTCATCACAGATTCCACCATAATCCACGCACTCTCTGGGCAGTCCATCCCGCACTCTCCCCACTCCCCCGAAGTCCACATCGCAGGCGGCATACTGTGGAGAGATAAAAACTATTCCCAAAAAACGATAAAACTTCCCGACTGCTGCGTCAATTTGCCGCCATTATCATCTGGCATTAGCACTGATGTTGCATCATACCCGCAATTATCCTCTTCCTGTGCTGGCGGGGAGTGCTCCTCTGCTTCACTGCCGCCTGGCTTACGTTCGTTGCTGACACACAGACTCGCAGGTATAGTTGTCGCCCCCCCCCCTCCACCCTTGTTCATTTTGCTGGGTAATTACAATGTGAAAAGTTTCTTTGCAAAAGTTTTCGTCCCTTCTCCGCCATTTCCCCCCTGCAGACTGTGTGTGCGTTTTTTTCGTCTGTTTGTTAATTTTTCCGCTGCTTAAATTTGCGTTATTATTCGTCCTGTTTATCTAGGATGGCCTCGTTTTGTGCCCTATTCCCTTTTTGCCGTTGAGAGCGCGAGGACAGAGGGGGAGGGGTGTGGTGTGCTTTTGTCTTGAAAGTCTCTATGGGTCTTAAGTCCTTCCCGTCCATTCACTTTCGCAACAGATGAAGAGGATCCTTTCTAAGTGAGCACAAGATGATGGACGAGGGGAGGCTTCGGATAACGAAGTCTTTCAGCTTAAGAGATAAAGCGCAAGAAAAGGACATTTTAAAGCCTAATAGGGAATATTTGACGGATGATTGAATGTTCATTGGCCTCAGGTTGTATGCACATGTCAGAGGGGGGGGGGGGGGGTGGGTCACGTTCGCTGAGAGATAAGGATTTATTATCCTTCCTCCTTTTGATATGAAAAATCGATTTGTCTCGCAGGAAAATAAATTTGATGGCAAATTGTATGCGCAGCAAGGAGAAGCAACAAAAAAAAAAACGGAAAAATAGCAAGAAAAGGCAAAGAAGGATATGCTCCACGGATGAATGGAATGCCTGTGTGGGACACATATACAAATTGATAGAGGGCGGGCGTCAAAGGCGTACAGGGTTGGGATGTACTTTTTTTTTTTGAAAATTTTTTGCCTTTTTTTTGTTGTTTTTCTAGCCCAGCGGCTCTATTCTCATTTTTGATTGCTTTCCTGTCATGTCTATGTGCTATGCTTTGGATTTTTTTTTTCTTCAGAACGTCGTCAAAGAGGTGCGTCACAATTGTGGGAGTGGTAGGGGGAGGGGGGATAGGGAATAGAGGACAAAAAATGTGACTGCAGGGAGAGTCGTTATGAAAATCTCTGTTTGCTAGAAAATCGCCTACAATGAAGAAGCGGTCTTATGGACCACAGTCCGGCGTTCAGATGAGGTTCCTTCCTTTTTTTTAGATTTTAATGGCCATTTGTCCATTCAGTCAAATTAGTTGGTCAATTTGTATGCTTCCGGATTCGGACAATCTACTTTTAATGTGGTACCGCAGGGTTCCCTAAGAGGACCCATTCTTTTTAAAATTCTCATTGGCCTTTAAGAATTTTGTCACCCACCCATTCATCTCTAGTAGTCCATTTTTCTATGTCTTGTCTCTGATTGCATTAATCTGATGGAGCACCACAGGATTCCCTACTACGACCAACTCTTTCATAAGTCTCTATCGTCGTTGACCAACTTTTCATATATCATGTCATTCTTAGCAAGTTTCATCTCTTGGCACCTAAGCCTAATCTCTTAGCTCATTTTACCTATGGGTGTCAATGGCAGTTCCTCACCGTTATCCTCTATTCCTTCGTCATTTTTAGTGGCCCATTGCATTTTGGCTCTGAGCACTTATTTTTGATTAAGCGCCTCAGGATTACGTACTAGGACCCATTCTTCTTCACCTTTCCCATTGCCTTCGGCTTCTTCTTCTTTCGGTGGCGCTTTTCGAAATCCGTTTTTTGCAATTAAAAGTCTCGGTTCATCCTTTACCGACCTAAACGAATGAAACTTCTTCTTCTTGTGGCGCTTCAGTCCGGGGTGGACCTGGGCCTCAAGCAACATGCCTCTCCAGACAGCACGATCTTTCCCTAGCTGCCGCCAGTTGCGCACTCCAAGTTGGTTGAGGTCCTTCTCCACTTGTCTCCATCTTAGCCTAGACCGTCCTCTGTTGCGTTGTCCCAATGGCTCACATTCGAAGACTTTTCGGGCAGGAGCAGTGGTATCCATACTCTCTTGAAGACGCTTGATCAGGCGCATGTTGCTGTACAGCCCATAGAGTTCTTCGTTAAATCTTCTCCTCCAGACGCCATCAACGCAAACAGGACCAAAAATCGCACGCAACTTATTTCCCTCAAAACGACTAAGGGCTTCCTCAACCGCTTTTAGTAACGTCCACGCTTCCGCACCATTGAGTAGAAATGGGATGATGAAGCGAGAGAGATCAGATCGAGAGAGGACTTTATAACTGAAGTGCCTCTTGAGCCAAAAGAAACAGCGAGTGGCAGGAGTGATTCTGCGTTTAATTCCAGAACTGCCGTTGGCTGATATGTCGCATATTCTGTAATTGTAAACCTTAGCAGCATATTCTCTTTGGCCTCAGCTCCTGAATTCCGGCTTTAACGCCCAACTTCTCATAGAGCACCACAAGGTTCCCTACTGCATCCATTGCTTTCAAAGCTTACGCAGTGCGTCGCCAATTTTTTCGCCTTTTCTGTCGCCCTCAGGACCAAATTCAGATCACTTTTTATTCTGCCTGTCATATTTGAATGAAGTCTCATCAGATCCTTGACATAGCCACAAACCGGTTGAACTTGGGGATAGCTCCTGATGGGTTAGAGTTGATGACGAAGGATCGAGTGACCTGGAGATCTTTCCTGCATTTGCATTGCCGCCTCGAAACCTTTAGTGAAAGTCATCATGGTGATGATGATGATCGACACGAACCAATTATTTCCTATGTCCTCATGGCCCCCTTTCTATTCTGTCATCTATTCTGCTGCTTGTATCAGCAAGACAATCTGCTCCAAGGCTCTGCTAAGTGGTCTCTAAAGAAGTACCCGTACCAGGACCCCGTTTTTAAATGACCTCTTGTGTAAGTTTGAAATGCTCTCAACACATATTCCTGTCATCACTGGTACTCAATCACCGTGCCCATCCCATGAGGAACCACAGGATTCCACACTAGGGCCCTACCTTTCATCTGAAGCAACTCTCCATCAGAAAAGAATCCTTCCCAAAGTCCCCCTTGACCACAGAAACCAAAACATTCGTAGCTGTTATCCTGCCGCAAATATTTGTCGTTTCAAATGTCAAAGGATTGCTCCAACGAACCAGATCCTTGATTACTTGAAAATTTGTTACCGAAACTTTTCGCTTTACCAACTTCCGAAGCAGCCCCCACCCTCAGGCATCGGTTAGTCAAGTTTCCGAGGAAAAAAAAAAACCAAACCTGGAGTGCCACCACATCAACTTTCCCTTAAAGAAGTTATCTGCACCCCCACCACCATCGCGGCGGCACAGAGAGTCCTCCTATGACCGTGGCAGCATTTAAACCCTTTCCCCCCGGTAAATTATTATCGCTCCAAAATACTTTATCGATTCCAATGTTAAATTGATGAAGGGTTAAAGTTTTCAAATCGAACCGACGACCAACCCTCGAGCTGCTTGGGGAGCTCCCTCTCTAATCGTAGTTCATTAACTTTACCCAGAGACTGCCTCAAGGACACACTTGGGTGTGTGTTTTGGTGGGTGGGGGGGGGGACTTAATTTTTTCTCCTCAAACAAGAATTTTTTTTATCGATTTCAAGAGTCACTTAAAAACAATTTTTTTTTCTCTGCTCCTGCTTCTGCTTTCGTGGAGGGGGACACGGAAGGATCGTTGAGAAAGTTTTGATTTTTGAAGAGGGGACCGACTGCCTGGCACATGTCCTTGATGGCCAGGCGGAAACCTGCTGGACACCGAACGGTCGCCGATTGGGTGGACGATGTTGCGGTGGTGGGGGTGGCGTTGGTGGTGGCAGCGGTGTCTTTCCAATTGTGGATGTTAATTAAGAGCGCACGCTGCCACTTTAAAGTTTAAATTGAATTTTCATTTCAAGTGTTTTGTGTTTGGCGTTTGAATTGTGGGGGATCATCCCCGGCTGTGTACTCGTATGTCGGCTGGCGACTGGCCCCCTCCAATCAGCGCTCCTTCAAACATTAATAGAGTCAATTAAGTGCAGAATCCCGTCTCATTAGCGGGCGACACGAAACAATTCAAAAAGGCACACTCGCGGTACATTGATTCAGTGGCGGCTGGCACAATAGCGTTTTAGATTTGATTGCAATTAATTATTCGAGGGTCACTTTCAGTGTGGAATTCGATTCAATTAGGCCTAATGACGTTTGAAACTGCGTCCGCTTGTGTGGACTGACAGAAGTGAAACTTTTCTGTCCGCCCTCCCCTGTCGCGATTTAAAATTCACTTCTAATGTGCTTACATTTATCTCGACGATTATGGGATCTCCCCTAGTCGAGGAGCAGGCGTGTACATAATCCACACTTGGTATCGTTGAGTCGGTCGTCTTCGACCCTCGCCACTGGGGCGATGAATGGGATAGGAGACGTGGAAACGAATTTAAATTCATTCGAGGATTTGCTATCGATGAACTTTCCTTTCCGCCACAGCATCCTCCGTCCGTTTCTTGACTTTGAAAGAATGTTTCGGTTGGAGGAAGGACATAAAAGTGGTGAAACAACAAATAACTGAGTTGGGGGCGGATTTGGGAGGCGATGGGAAAGATATATGTGTGGGGGAGTGATGGGGTGCCCCTTGTGGGATTTTTTATGGAATTCCGTTTTGGGATCCAGTGGCCTTCGGTGCTAGAGAGTGTCAGAAAGTGCTTAACTGAGACGGCTCGATGGATGCTCTTCTAGTGAAAGTCAATGCGTGCCTAGTGGCCGTGCGTTGAAAAATTTGCCCAAAAATGCAGAATTTGCCTCAAGATTCATCAGTTGAG